>LOEQ01010721.1:51167-66063 GCA_001685075.1 Bramus lutescens | reverse complement strand
CCCCAAACAAAGAACAAGGATTGCTGATAGTGAGAGAAATAGTCTTCCCCACTGGAGAGTATAGCAAGTGTCTATCTAACACCAAATAGTAAGCTCTGAAAACATACACATGCATGTAACATACAAACTGAATGTATGGTGTTTGTGCATATACATATATAATGTCTGTATACTGAGTGTAGGTACATACATAAATACAGAAATTATATATTTTATAAAGACAGAACACACACTCGTTTGTAAAGGGAGGCCATGAATTTGAAAGAGAGTAAAAGATGGTGCTTTGGCAAGGTTTGGAAGGGTAAAAGAGAATGAGAAATGATGTAACTATATTATAATCTCAAAACAAACCCTCCACTTATAATGGCAAAAACCAAGTACATGGATATACCAGCATTCATTTTGGTGTCACATAAACAGCACATTCTCAGTGGAGACTGTTCCTGAAGCTTTAGCCTTGGAATAAAGAATTCCGACAAATGAAGTTCCCTGATCTGGACTTAGAGCAGAGATGTAGCCACCCCTTATCTGATGTAAAGCATGGGAAAGACATAAACTTGTACTGTTGTAAGTTGCTGGTACATGGTAGTGAGTGTATGTGTTGCTGCAGTGTAACCCAGCAAATACATATGACTTCTATTACAGGGCTAAGTCTTCGGTTTCCTTGTCCTAGTGGGGTTTTTTTCATCATTGTAAGCCCTTTCCGTAATATGAAGATGCTTGAACGCTTAAGAGGAATCACAGTTTTCAACTTTGCTGGAACACGCAAGTATCAGACTCTGAAGATGTGTGCACACAGGCTTGGGGAAATGAAGTGCTTGCCACAGAAACAGATGACCTTTGTTCAGATCCCCAAAACACACACAGATGCCAGGCATGGTAACACGTGTCTGTGATTACAGTGCCAAAGGGACAGAGACAGGCAGTTTCTTTCAGCTTGTGGCCAGGCAGTCTAGGTAAATTGGCGAGCTGCAGATTCAGTAAGGGGACCCTGCCTCAAAAGTTAAGATAGAGTAACTGAGGGTGATATCAGCATTGATCTCTGATCTCTGCATATCCATGTATACATTTGCATGAACACATTTGCACCTATATGAACATGCACAAATGCATACAAGACTGCTTGCTGGGTGCATCAAATTATACTTAGAATGTATGTGCATGCTTAAGCAGTACAGGAAATAGAAGTAATTGCCTCATTCACTTTTCTGTTTATATTTTTTCTGTGTGTGTGTGTGTGTGTGTGTGTGTGTTATGCATGTGAGTATGTATATATATTTGCATCTGTGTGTGGGTGTTGATGCACATAGAACCTAGCTTGGTGTGAAGACTATTTCTCCTCCTCCTCTTCCTCTTCCTCCTCCTTCTTCTTATTNGTTTCTGGTATATTTTGCATTGGCTGTCTAGATTTTGAAAAGGAAAGATGGTGCGGGAGAATTGTATGTCTTCTGTCAATCATGTTTTGAATAAACTCTGATTGGGCATGCCAGAAGTATAGGTGGGTCAACCAGACAGGAAGTAGAGGTGGGGCGATGAGAACAGGAGTATTCTGAGAAGCAGGAAGCTCCCTCCGCACAGATCACAGAAGAAGCAAGATGTGAGCTGCCCGGCTGAGAAAGGTACTGAGCCATGCAGCTAACATAGATAAGAATAATGGGTCGATATAAGTTATAAGAGCTAATAAGAAGACTGAGCAAATGGGCCAATCAGTTTATAATCTTATGGAGATCTCTGTGTGATTTTCTTTGGGACRAAACGGCTAGGGCACCAGGCAGGACAGAAACCCCAACAAACAGGCCCTCATGTTACAGAAAGATTTGCTAATATTATTCTTTTCTCTCTTTCTCTTAACTCTCTTGGGTGTCAGGCTTATTTAGGCATACATTTAATCTTAGTTTTCAGATTCTCACTTAAAGATACTTTGAAGTACATTTAACTCTTAGAGTGGAACACTTCACTAGAAATAGTCTCATTCTTCTCTCATCTGAGACCGGAGCTCTGATAAAACCCTGACTAAGTTAGCAAGAAAATATTGTACAAAGGTTCCAAGCCAGAAGCAAGCCATCCTAGGCTCTAGCCATGCTACTGCACGACACTGGCACCCACTGAAAGTGGTGCTTATGGAAACACCAGATTTCGCTGTTGAAGTGCTTGATCTTGTCTCATTTTCAGAAATGCTCTAACTTCTTTTCTCCGTGCACTAATGAGCCTGATCCACTGCTTTCTGTGTTCTGAAGTAACTGCAATTTCCATATATTCAACAGCAACTGGCCTTTACCAAGGCAGAAGGTCTTTTGCCCTGCAGCTAAATCGGAAAGCTGCTTAGGATGAGATTGGGAATTTATAATAAAATCATTATGGAGAAATTGCCCCTTGGCTCTCACAGTGTTCTTCATTTTATTGAAGGAACAGTGCAGCCACACATATATAAGGTTTATCTTCCATCGTTCCTCATCTGTTCTTTTAGTTCAAATGTTTTCCCCTCATATAGGCAATTTTCTTTTTGCTTGCTTCTTTATGTCTTAAAATAAAATTGTAACAAAATCAATTCAAGAATACCTGAATGTAAAGAAAGCCATATCTTTCTGAACCACTCTCTGATGTGAAGAAAAGAAACGAAGGAAGGCATACTGCATTTCAAGGGTGTATGTCTATATACTATATAGATAAAGATATCAATATAAAGATAGATGGATAGTGATAGATGCATAAATGAAGAGGAACACTAAATTTCATCCTACTGCCTGAGTGTAGTTCAGAAAAACATTCACACAAATGATGATACTAAAAAAAAAATTATCCCAGATCCTGAAGAAACGTAGTCTGATTTGGAATCCTCAATCAACTAAGGCCTTTCCAGGTGGAGATCTTAGGGTCTCACAGCTGCCTTATGTGCAAACTGGAGCTGTTAGATCCATATAGAGGTGTCTGTATTTGACTGTGACCTTCCATGAGTAAAAATCATTCATTGTAGCTTAGCTGTGGCCTCCAGTTCTTGTTTGCTTTTTTGCTGCAATAATTAATAATAATAATAATCAATAACAATAATCATAACCTCTGATCAAAAGCAACTTGAGGGAAGGAAACATTCATTTCTGATTTCACTTTCAAGTTACAACCATCATTTAGGGAACTCAAAGAAGGAACGGAAGCAGCGACCATGGAAGAACACTGCTTCCTGGTTCCCATGGAACACTGCTTCCTGGTTCCCATGGAGGAACACTGCTTCCTGATTCCCTCACTCACCATGTATCCTTTATTTTATTTTATTTTTATTTATTCTGTTTGTCTTTGTCATTCCTGTCATGCATCTTGATCCCATTCATTTTCTTGTCCCTTCATATCCACCTTCTGCACCTGCAGCCTGACCCCCAAAATAAAACAAAATTTTGTCATAGAAGTTGCGGTGTGACACAGTGATCAGTCACACAGTAAGCCCTTTTGTCCAAGTATCTTTACTCACAAGTGTTCATTGATCTGATTCGAGTCCCCTCACTGGGACTCTCCTTGGATATCCTGTTGCTGCCTTGTGTTGTGGTAATCCTGCAGCTTTGGGTCTGTGGGTCAGGCCCCTTCATGTCATAACTCTGGTTCTGGGCCTGTGGGCGGCTGCAGGGTTAATCAGCCAGCCTTTCTCCCATGTCCTCAACACCAGGGTGAGCTCTCCAGCATTGCCCCAGACAATTCACCCCACTGCACCAATCACTGAGAGGCAGGACCAGTTCTCTTGCCTTCATACCCTCAGGGTCGTCTTTCCCGCTCCATCCCCATCAGGGTCAGCTCCACTGTGTTGCCTAGGCAAGGTACAGGGGCCACTCTCCCTGGTGCTGCAGCTGGTGAGGGCAGGCCATGGGGAGCCCTCTTGCTCCCGTGATCCCAGGGTCAGCTCCTCCATCTGTCCCAGGTATTGATGGGCAGGGGTTGTGTGGGTAGGGCATCTCTCCTCTGCCCGTGTGGCCGCATGTCAGATGAATAGTGGGAGAAGCTCCCTCCCCACTCTCACACACAACTTTGGGGCTGGTTCACCTCCCATGCTGGGCCAGCTCTCCTATGCTGCCTAGGCTAGGAGCAGGGCCCGCTCTCCTGAGTGCTGAACCTGGTAAGGGGGCAGGTAAGATCTCTAGTCTTTTGCAGGCAATAAGGTGCCAGCGGTAAAGAGGACATCTCTCCCCCACCCACACTGCTGGGTAAACAGACCCGCAGGATGATAGGGTAGAAGGGATAGCACTGGCACACTGTAAAGCTTTGGGCCTAGCTCACCACACCTCCACCAACAGGGCTGGCTCTATTATGTTGCCCAAAGGGCAGGGCCTGATCTGATTGTGAGTGTTACCACGGGGGAAGAGGGGCGGGCAGGACACACTTTCCTGTTCTTTTGATCTCAGGGCCTCCTCTCCCACTTGCCTCAGGCATTGTGACCTGTGGTCATAAGAGCAGGAGAACTCTGCCCTTCCCATCCTGCCATGTGGTCCAGAGCTTTCTACTTCCCGGCTAGCTCACTCACACCTCCACCGACAGGACTGGCACTATACCACATACCTTATATAGCCAAGATCTACCTTCCTAAGTATGGTACCACCCACAGTGGGCTGGACTCTCCCATATCAAGATAATGCCACACAGACATTCATAGACCATATTCATAGACCAAATAGCTTGAAGCAATTTTTCAACTGAAATTCCCTCTTCCCTGGAGATTCTAGGTTATGGGGATTTCACAAAAAAACTCAATCAGCCAACCTTCTGTGATTCACAAGTTATTGCAGGAATAGGATTTATTCGGGCAAAATCAAGGGGGTCCTGGATTATGTTCATAATCAGTCTCCACGGGTTTCAGAGGAAGTGAGTTGACAGTTGCCTGAATACTCTGTAGTTGAGAAAACAAAATCTAATCACTTTAAGTTCAAGGAAAAGTTTGTAAATGCTACATGGCTACTTTTATTAGTAGAAGTATTTTGTTCAAGAGTTCAGGCAACTCTTGGAGATTTCTCAAATAACCTTTTCCTGGTTCCATTTTTATCTTGCTTTTCTTAGACCTTGAATTGTCAGCTTCTCAATATGAATGGGAGGATTTTTTTATTGTACAACACATTTAAAGAACCATACCATTCTGAATGTTTTTGAAGAAAATGACCTCTTACCTACAGAATTGCCAAGGCATTTGTACTAAAGAATTGCTCTTTTCTCCTGAAGGCAATTTGGTGTATTTTGATTTACGATCTTGACGTGTTTTAAAGGTTAAGAAAATGCTCGACTCATTTCTCCACCTGAGGCTCAAAGATCTACTGCTCAGCTCTAGTTGCTTAATGTTTAGCTTCCAAAAAGAATTGGAGAAGTGGGGAGCTCAGTTATTGTCTGAAGTGTAGGAAGTAGAGGCTCTGCTGGCATGATTAAGGCCATTTTGGCAGGAAAATTTGTGGCATTTTATGGGGGTGGATTGAGGGGAAGAGAAGATTGCTTGAAAGCCAAGTACATTCTCCTCTGGCTCTCTCCTTATAGGACTGGACGTCTTGATTGACAGGAGATGCTCTAAGGGTGCATCCTTGGAACTGAGTTTACCAGGAACCAACGGTGTTTGTTGATAAAAATGAGAAGCAAACACTAGAACAAAAATGCTCTTGGATCCTCCTGCATGAAAAATGTAAGAATAAATTGTTTGGTTGCATTGATTTGATTAAAGATGATTTGGATTTAAATTTTGTTGATCCTGGGGCCAACTTTGAAATGTGTGGTGAGGCATGAAGGAAGAGCCCTTCAATTCTGGACCACACCAGAGAAGGACACAGCTGTTTCTTTAGGTTGCTCTTTCCTGGCTCTTTCTTTCCCATTCTGTAAAATAAAGGTTTAAGATAGGGTTTTATTTTTGATGTGTGTCTGTGAATATGTGTGCCTTGCGTGCATGCATGTGTGTATGTATGTGCTCGTGTGCATGTAGGCTGTGTTTAGACATATGTATGTAAGCCTGTCATCTCCATCCATTGCTATTTATTCTTTTGCTTAGAAGCCTCACCTTAGGGCCTGCTCTGCAATACCTCACACAAAGCACTTCAGATACTAAGAATTTATTTTGGTTGAAGAGTTCATAAGTTCAGTCCATAGTTTCTTGGTCTCCCAAGCTTGGGAAGAACATTATGGTAGTCAGAGTAGGTGGCCAAGAAGATCTGTTCTCCTCATATGGACAAGAAGCAGAGACACAAAGGAACCAGGGACATTCCACACTTTCTCTATCAAGAGTTTGAATTGACTCTCTTAATGGGGCTTCCACAAACAATTTTTGGTGGATAATTTTAGTACCTATATGATGATGTTCTATTATTATGTATCTACATATTTATGCATGTATGTATGTATCTAACTACCATTTTTCTATCATCTAGCTTTTCTCTGTCATCGATCTATTCATAATTTGCTATTTATTTTATGTGGGCTTTCTATAAGCTTAGTAAACCTCTCATTCAAAACAGAAAGTCTGCTATCATATATCATTCTCTGGGCCACATAAAGAGAAGTGAATAATTTTGGAAACTTTACTTCTGTATCATATTTCTACTGATGTTGAGGATTTTGACATCCCAGCTTTATGGCAGTTGGAATGTTTCTATGAGGCTCTATTTCATTGATAGAGCTATAACTTTGCTCCTTATGAACAAAACAAAGGTTCAAGTTTAACTTCTATGAAAAAAATCCTTAGGACCAAAACATTCATGTTTCTTATTACTTTTCTTGCTTCTTGATTTCTCTTAAGGTTTAATCTTATGGGTTGTGGTGGTGGTGTGTGTGCATACTGTGTGACTGTGAGCATGGTTGTATGTGTGCATTTGAATGTACACATGTCACAGAGTGTGTACAGGTATCAGTCCTCGCCCTCTTCCCTTGTTTGAGAAAGAACCTCATTGTCATTTGCTGCTGCATATGCCAGGCTAGCTGACCCACAAGTTTCTCACAGTCTGCCTGTCACAGCTTCCTGTCTTTCTAGGATTCCTGATGCATGCTACTGTGACCTCAACAGAGCTCTGAACTCAGATCCCCATATTGTGTCGTTACTTTACTGCTGGGTCACCTCCCCCACCCAGGTTTTATTGATTGATTTTTTAAATAAATATTGTGTGATTTTAGCATTTTAAAGAAAGTATGTGTTTGTATGAGTGTTGAAATACAAATCTTAATTCTAGATTATAACCGTATCTTCCATCTGCCACTTTCAGTTCATTTTAGTAGAGGCTGAGCAAAACAGATCTAACCCATCACATTTCTTTCCAAAACAACTTCTCCCATTTTATTTCGTGACTGTACTTTCTGCTGAAACTCTCCCTGCCTCATCATCCTGGAGTCTCCCCTCTCTAACTCTTGCCTCTTCATCTTGGATTCATGTCAGGTTTCACCTGTTTGTGGTTTCAGAGCCCAGTCCTCAGCCTGGAGTCTTCTTTTCCATCTCCTCTGCCAACCAGAAAATTGTATCTAACCCTAGGATTTAAAACACCATGTTGTCTTAATATGCTTTCAAACTAGACTCTTATGCGTCCCTAAGTATATATCTCTCCACTAAGGACATTCCTTTGAGTGTTTGTCAGGTCAAATGTTTGAAACTGAACTCTGGGTTTATTCCATGTCAGTGTCCCCCTTTCACTTCCCATGGTTGGAAACAGTCTCTACCAGTTTCTGGTTCTGCTTGATGACCTGCCACTGAGTCTGGATTTCTGCCTTTCTCATGAGCTTACTATTTCCAGGCCCAGCAGTGAATCCCTTTGTGTTGCCTCTCAGACCTCTAAAGTGCGGTAACTACTAATATTCATCATCTCCATCGAGACAGCCTGGCCTCAGTCACGGTCACCTGCAGGAGAAAGTCCCTACCTTGGTCTTTGATGAGCAGCTTTCCTAATAGTGTTGCTCTGTGTTCAGGAGTCAGAGTGGGTTTAACTCAATCACTTTCCATGTCAGTCAAAACATTTCAGCCACCACAGAAAAAAATTTCATCTTTCAAAAAGCCTGACCAAGTTCACATAATTTCTCTCCTCTTAGTTTTTCATATGTCTAATGTGGCTATAGCAAGGAGGACCAGCACATGTTGGGCTTCTCTTTACTAAGAAAGCTTCCAGATGTGGAGTAAGTCACTAGAATAGAGTGTCCTAGCAATAAAGGGCATCTGTATTGTATCTGTTACCTTTCTCATCACAGAGAGACAATACCTCACACAAAGCACTCCAGATACTAAGAATTTACTTTGGTTGAAGAGTTCATAAGTTCAGTCCATAGTTTCTTGATCTCCCAAGCTTGGGAAGAACATTATGGTAGTCAGAGTAGGTGGCCAAGAAGATCTTTTCTCCTCATATGGACAAGAAGCAGAGACACAAAGGAACCAGGGACATGGTGATCTCAAGGAGCTCACCCCTGGGACCTATATTTTACAGCTAGATCACACTTCCAAAAGCTTCCAGAATCTTTTGAAATAGAATCATCAGGTTAGGACCTAGCATATAATACAGAGGTCTATGGAAGGCATTTCATATTCAACCCTACCAATTATTATTTAAAAATACATGGTTTATTTATTTATCCCTTTTCCTATAGCAAAAGATGGCAGGAGTTCAAATAGTAACAGTGTTTATTGTACCCCATTATTAAAGAGGTGCCAGTCCATGACTAAGTGTCTGGGTTAATTTACTCATCCTTTTATTCCACATATGCAGAGAGTCTGTCATGATCCAGCATTGCTCTTGCCTTTAGGACTACAAATATAGATGGATTGGCATCTCTGAACTAGTGGGATTCATCTCTCACAGGAAGACAGTTCTCAAAGGTGTAATTGCAGTGGAATGAGGTAAGTGCAGGATTAGGAGAATTCCCTAAGAACAGAGTCAGAGAGTAGAGACCCTTTGAACAGGTATTTTATACACAGTGCTGGTTTGTGAGACTTGGATAGGTTGGAATAAGAAGTACATGTGTGTATGTGCGTGCGTGCCTGTGTGTGTGTGTATGTGTATGCATGTGCTGAGGAATATCATAGCATCTGTATGAAGAACAGAGGATTCTTTGTTAGAGTTGCTTCTCATCTTTCATCATGTAGGTTCTGACTACTGATCATAAGTGGTCAAGCTTGGCATCAATATCCTTCACCCTCTGAGGCATCTTCCAGCCTTATGTTCCTAGATCTTATCAAGTATATACAACACAGGGGAAATAAATTAGCAAATCAGCAGTGGTTCTTTAATAGTCCATAGAATCTAAGAAAAGAAAATCTGTGACAGAAAAATTATCATCTTGATGAGCATCTGTGTCACACTCCATAGAATGAGGGTCATGCTATGGCCTGTCTCTGGATTATAAAGAAGGATGCCCTGTTAGCTTGGCCTCATAGAGACACAACAATCTTCTTGAGAGTGTTGACCTTTCTTAACTTTATACTGAAATAATTTGAAAACATTTAATGCAAGAGAAAGAATATAGATATGATGGGAAGAAACAAGCCAAAGTGTATGTGAAATCTCATGTCTGAGCAGGTACATATGTGTATTCATGGTCATGGAGGTCAGAGGTTGACCTTGGACATTATTCCTCAGGAGCGGACCACTTAATTCTTTTGTAAAACAGAACTTCTCACTGGGACCTAGTGCTTGGTGATTCAGGCTGGCTGGTTGGCCATAGATCCTCCTGTTTCTACCTCTTCAGGGGATTATAAACTTGCCACATAACATCATGCTCACAAGGCAGAAGTTGCAATAAAAGTCTACTTATCATCTCTTCTTCATAGCTGTGTGCTCTTGTATAGGATAACCCCTAGTGATTTGAAAATGAGTATAATATCTACAATATTATGCATAAAACATGAAATGCAATAAGCCATCACCAGAATTATTAATTGTGCAATAAATAGGTAAAATGGATGTGTAAACTGCACACAAAAGCATTGCTTGTGGCTCATCTGCTTGGAGCTCTGGTTTTCTGTATACTTAGCAGCTCAGGTATGGTCAACTAGCAACCTTTCCCTGATCATATTAGTTCATTATATTGACCCCTGTGTGACTTTCTGTAACTGGGTTTTGTGAGACAGAAAGTACCATCTGTAAGGTAAGTCCTGACCTGGGTTCTGACACATTTCCACAAGGACACTGGACCCTTTCCCTTTCCTTTTCCTCAGTTTCTGAGGAAGAGGCTTAGATGCTACATCTTTCCTGCTACTCTTTGTTCACTGTTTCCTTTACCATATCTTACTCTCTGTCATCTTCCTGCATACTATCCAGACAAAATAAGCTCCTCTCTCCTACTCTGCTTATCTTTACAATAACTTTTGAAAAAACCGTATTTATTATAAGATGCATGCTGCTATTACATATGTTAGAATTTGAGAGGAAAATTAAAAAACAAAATAAAACCTCAACTTGGTAAAATGTGATAAATTTCTGAGAAAGCCACCTGGGGCTTGCAAGTATTCAGAGAACATAGCCAAACTCCAGATGAGTAGACACAATTAATGAATTTGAGACTTTTTACTGAGAACAGATTTAGGTGCCTGGGAGTGGAAGGTGCTAGAAGCATCCTGAGGATATTCAAGCAGAAGAGGTTCTTACCCGCTAAGAAAGGAAGAGAAGGCTTAGTCAGGAAGGGAGAGACTCTGCACAGAAAGGGAATGCCACCGTTTTTAACATTAATTTGGGCCTTTGTGATGAAGCACAACTTTTACAGCCTTCACTTTGTAATATCTTCATGAAATATGCTTATTTTTATGCCATAATTTTTTGGAATATCTTATGCAAATAAAAATGTGTCTTTAGATGGAAGAACATCAATGCACTTAAGAACCAATGCAAGAAAACAAGGGGTAATATAAACAAATTCATTTTGTAAATACATGCTTAGAGTGAATTATAAGTAATTATAAAGTAATTATGCAAATTACCAAGTGACAGTGAGTTAATATAGCAGATATTTAAGGAGCAAATTATTGTTGTTCAGCTTTTTGCAATACTAATGTTAATTACCAAAGACTGTGTTACAGCTTGGCAAGAAACCTGAGCACTAACAGAGTCCTGAGGTTATCAGGGGCGAGAAAGAAACACCAGCTTAGGTGCAAACTGTGTTAAACATATAGCATTTTCTTGATTTTTTAAGTTTATTCCTTGACAATTATATACATGCATATATTGTATTTTGATCTTCTTCAAGCCTTTCTTCTTTCCAAATCCTTCTCCTACTTTCAAGTCTCTTAAAATATTTTATTTTTATGTTTTATTAAAATCTATGTGTATGTCTTTGCACAAGACCATTCAGGGAAGAAGACAACAGCTGGACTATTGGAGCAAGGGTTACAGCCACTGAGAGCCAGTTGATGTAGAAGCCTAGTCTTCTCTCAAAGTAATCAGTGCTCTTAGCTCTTAGCCCATTTTCTAGGCTCTCTTTGGTTACCCATTGAGTTTAATTAGGGTTACTTACAGGAGGACAGATGTAGAGGTCATTTCCTGGAGAACAAGCAATTTACCAGTTGCTACACTTCTGAAGAATAAAAGACACATTGTCTCCAACAGCCATTAACTTCCAATTTTCTTGATGTATGAACCCTAAAATCAGCTCAGTCTAGTGTTCATAAGCCAGCAATGGCAGTCAGTGATAACATTTCTTTTGATGGAAATCTGTCAAGACAACGTTCACTTGTGGAGCAGAAGGGAGTTCAGTGTAAGTTTGGGGAATCAGTGCAGTTCCTAATGTTACAATGAGGGGAAGAGATCACAGGAACAATGTAAGGCATAGTGTTTCCTGTAAACTGTTCTGTCTGTGCAGGGTTTTAATCTTGTCACCTGTCTTAGTTAGGGCCTCTATTGCTCTGTATAAACACATTAACCAAACAACATGTGGAGGAAACAGTTTACTTCAACTTTCAGCTTCTGAGTCCATCACTGAGGAAAGCTAACGGAAAGAACTTAGGGAAGGAACCTGGAGCCAGAAACTGACCTAGAGGCCATGGCCAAGTGATGCTTACCGGCTTGTTTCTGATGTTCAGCCCTGCACCCAGGACTACCAACCCATGGGTCACACTGCCCTCAGTGAGCCGAGTCCTCCCACATCAATCATCAATCAAGCAAAGATCACACAAGCTTACACACAGGCCAGCCTGGTGGTGACATTGTTCAACTGAAGTTTCATTGCACAGAATGACTGTAGCTTGTGTCAAGTTGACATAGAGAGATAGCACATCACCTAACTTCCTATTTCCAGTCAGAGTGTAGGCACATACCATGTGCTCTTGTTGGTGTGTTTGCATGTGGGTGTTCCCAGAACATGCACAGAAAACAGGGAAGCCTTGAGTGCTGTTCCTTAGGGACAAGGTCTTTCATTGGTTTAGAATTTCACCAGGTTAGCTGACTCACAAGCTTCCAGGGATCTGCTGGTCACCACCTCCCATTTCATAGCTCTGTGATTGTATGTCCTTTCCCACTATTGTGCATGGCTTTTTACATGAGCTCTGGGGATCCAAACTCAGGTCCTCATGCTCAAGAGTCAAGTTCCTTACCAACTGAGCCATGTGCATCTACTTTGATTGTCATGTTCAGCTTATGCTGGGACTTCACTTCCAAGTTCAGGGCTCTTTAGGGTATAATCACACCACTGATTATATCTCTGGAGAAATAATAAAACAAAATGCCTAGTGGGTGTGCAAGTGTCTAGGCTCAGGAACTACCCAGTCACAAATCTGTTTATTCTCAGATCGCTGCATAGGGGATTCCTACATTGGGGTCTACTGCTGTGGAGGTCAGTGGTACTAAGACTAAGTGAGACTATTAGAAGACAGAATTATGACTTTGATTACTGGTCTATTTGTTCTACAGGAAGGGAAGTCAGTGCCTTTTCAGGAAAAGAGTTCTCTTGCATCTTTTAGTATGAGGACAGCTTTAACTCTTGCTCCTCAGAGGCCACCCCCTTTATTTTGTGGGATAGGGTCTCTCACTGTCTTGGAACTTGTTGATTGGGTCAGACTGGCTGGACATGAGCTTGGGGGATCTTGTGTGTGCTTTCCCAGCTCTGATATTAAAATCCTGTGCCACAAGGCTTAGCGTTTACATGCATTCTAAAGGTGGAACTCAATTCCTCATGCTTGCAAAGCAAGTACCTTACCTCCTAAACCATATCCCCATATGGAAAGCTCCCTTCTTAAAGAGAATAGCAGTAGACAGAATACTCTGGTTCATATTATATCTCATTAGCAAAGAGCCAAAGATACATGTTTGATTGCAACAAATAAGTCAGAACTAGCATATAGCAACTCAGAAGCCATACAGTGTTGAGGAAAGGGGCTCAGTCCTGGGCAATAAGAAGCTTTGTAATGGCCACAAACAGGTAAAAACCTACCTTTAAAAAGTCATATTTATTTACAAAATAAAAATATCTCAAATGCTTTATATGACCATCTTTATTATATTAATGAATTGTGGTGTGTATATGTGTGTGTGTGTGTGTATGAGAGTATGAGTGTATGAATGTATGTGTGCATGGGCATGGGAAGATATTCATAAAGATGTCAGAGGATAACTTAAGGGAATTGGTTCTCTCCTTCCACCATGTGGGCTTTGTGAATTGAATTCAGTTCTTTAGATGTGGCAGTATGTTGCTTTACCCATCAAACCATCTCATTGAGCATTATAATATCTTCATAATAGATGTTCCCAACTAGGTCCTTTGGCAGCAGAGGAGAGGGTGCCTGAACTGGCTTTGCCCCACTATCACACTGATGATTATCTAGAATATCACCATAGAATCTTCGTCCGGTGATGAATGGAGATAGAGACAGAGACCCACATCAGAGCACTGGACTGAGCTCCCAAGGTTCAGCTGAAGAGCAGAAAGAGGGAGAAGATGAACAAGGAAGTCAGGACCACAAGAGGTTCACCCACCCACTGAGAAGGTGTGACTGATTTAATGGGAGCTCACCAAAGCCAGCTGGACTGGAACTGAATGAGCATGTGCTCAAACTGGACTCTCTGAATGTGGCTGACAATGGGGGCTGACTGAGAAGCCAATGATAATGGCACTGGGATTTGTCTCTACTCCGTGTATTGGCTTTTTGGGATCCTAGTCTGTTTGGATGCACACCTTCCTAGGCCTGNGGGAGGGAAATGGGAGGAGGTGAAAATTTTGAATGGTATTTATAAAGCAAAAAATTAAAAAATATCTTTATAATTCATGTGTATTTGTAGTTTGCTACCTCTCCCCTTCCTAACCTTTACTTTTGCACATAAGCTATAAGAGGACATTCTATTTTACTAACATATACACAAGTGCACACAAAGATACCCAAATTCCAGCATAAAATATACAAGTTCTTTGATTGAGACAAAAGTTGCAATTCCTTACAGGCAATGCAAGAATCAAGGATCAGACAGATTGCTGGGTGCATAAAGACTCTTATCACCAAGCCTGAGGTTTGGAGTCTAATCCTTGGAATTACACAGAAGAAGAGAACTAACTTCTACAAGTTGTCTTATGAGCTTTACACCATCGCCCAACAAGTCCACGTGTATATACACGATGTGACTTAGGAAGGAGGATGTGAATATGGTGGTGGTGCCCAGAGCTTTTCCTAATTGAGCCTGAGTATATGGAAAGGGCTAGATCTGCCGCTGAATGGTACAAGATATACACAGACAATAATAACAATTATCTGTGCTTGTTGGAACCAATAAATGCTCAGGAGAAGGAATCCCAGTGTGATTTCTAGATCAGAAACACCACACTGTTGCAAGGAGGGTGCTGCTTGTTGGTTCCAGGCAGCCCGGCTAGCTTAGACCTGAAATAATCACACAGAAAATATATTAATTAAAAAACACTCCTTGGTCCATTAGCTCTAACCTCTTATTGGCTAACTCTTACATCTTAATTTAACCCATTTCTAGTAATCTGTGCATCACCA
>LOEQ01010721.1:29821-40347 GCA_001685075.1 Bramus lutescens | reverse complement strand
CCTTCTCCTTCTCCTTCTCCTTCTCCTTCTCCTCCTCCTCCTTCTCCTCCTCCTCTTCTTCCTCCTCCTTTCTTCTTCTTCATTTAGTCTGATTGGAATATACCAGTGATTTCCCAAGTCAAAGAAGATATGAAATATATTTGCAATCAAAGCCACACTAAAGTTACAAAATGCCATTGGGGTCTTTATCTAAAAGATATGCCTAATGGGGACTTGTATAATAGAGGTTTGTTTGCCTTCTGTCAAAATAATCACCTAAACTTAAGAGCAAATTGCAGCATTTCCAATTCAACAACCTCCTAAAAACAGCACTGTCTTCTGTCATTTGACTGTCATCAGTGGGCATGTAATTGAAATAAAAGATGTTTAGCAGGATGGGTTTTTAAGCACTCCAAATGAAGTGTGAGGGCAATGAGCTGCCCCTTGGAGTGCTGACGTGACCACTTAAGGGCCTCGCATACACATCAGAAGAGAAGTAGGAGCAGACAGACAGAAATGGCTGTGACTGGAATGAGGCAGAGAGTGACACCTGTGAAAGGGTCTCGCTGCAGGGATGCTCAGAGATGCTGCTTGACAAGGAGACTACAAAGAAAGGAAATGTTGGAAGCTGATTAAAAACTTATCCAGACACAGATGAGGTTCTTGCTTCACTTTAGAAATTACATAAGGTAAGAGAGAAAGTGCTATTTAAAATCGCTTACTAAGGTTTTGTTTTTATTTCTTTAAGAAATAATATATTTTTGGGCCAGTGAGATGGCACAGCAGGTACAGGCATGTGTCATCAAGCTTGATGTCCAGAGTTTAATTCCTGGGACCTACATTGTGAAAACAGAGAGCCAACTTTTTCAATTTCTTGTTTTCTGATCTCCACACATATTCCATGGCATGCCTAAGAGCATGTACACTCATACCATACCCCGCCAACAACACAGACACAAATGCACTATAATGCATTATCAAATGTATTATATTTTTAGAAAGAAATAAGATGTTTTATATCTTTTTCTGGAGTTTTACATTTCAATATGTGAAATACGTTCTATTTTGTTTTTTTATTTTATCTTCTCTCACTCTATATATTTCTAAGTGTTAATAATAGTGGCCTGCAGAGATAGCTCAGAAAATAAAGTGCTGACTACCCAATCATGAGGACCTGAGTTCAGTTGTAAACTCATATAAAGTCTGGGTGTTGTGCATCTCTAGCCCTAGAGCTAGGGAGGAGGCACAAGGATCTTTGCATCCTGTTAGGCAGCCAGTCTAGCCAAAGAGAGCACCAGGCCAGAAAGAGACCTACTGTCAAAAACTGAGGCAAATATCAGTAGAAGATAACTGATGTTGTCTTGTTCATTACACACTTGCACACAAGTGAGCACACATGTTTATACTCATGTACATACACATGCACATCCAAAAACTAAAAAACTTTCATTTTTTGATAAAAATTTTAAAAACTACAGAGAGCAATTGCAATTTTCCTATTGTTTATCAGAGACTTCTGTTTGTAGCTTCAGCAGGCCCCATCATTTCTGCATCTAGATTATTATGCAGAGGGCTGAGAACACTTCGAATTCTGTGTGTGTGAGAGAGAGCGTGCATGTGTGTGTGCACATGGGTGTGTACATATGTATGCATCTATTTTTATGTTATAATTATAACATTTCTCCCCTCCCTTTCCTCCCTCCAAATCTTCCCATATACCCCTCTTTTTTTCTTTTTAAAATTTGTGGCCAGCTTTTTTTACATGGGCCCTAGAGATTAAATTTAGCTTTCCATGCTGGCAAAACAGCCAGTTCATTTGATAGGCCAGTTGCCTGTGTTCTTGTTAAGGCAACGCAACACTGGTCAGATTGAACGTACGCAAATGAGATTGTAATATTTGTCCAAGAAAGCTTGATTGGTTGTGTTGAGCCTTCTGGAAGCCCACACAGACAGGGCACATGTAAATAGTCCTGGAATTTGACTCCAGTGTATACAAATAGAAATAACACACTAGTGAGACCCATTAAATTTTGGGTTGAGACGTGGTCTTATGTAGCCCAGGCTAGTCTCAAACTTGCTATTCAACGCAGGATGGCTTTGAGCCTCTGATCCTCCTGTCTCTGCCTCTAGAGTTCTGGGATTGCATGTATGCACCAGCAAGCCTGGCTTTATGTGGTGGTCGGGATTTGTGCTCTCTAGCCAGGTCTTCTAGCAACTGAATTACATCCTCAGCCATCTGAAACAAAATTCTTAATGATGAAGAGTCACCCACCCTTATGTTCTTAAAAGCTGCATCTCGTGGCAGTTGCAGAGGATGACACAGAGGCCACAGTGGTTATAAGTGAAGTGACCCATCTCAGCCCATGTAGCTTGTTACTGACAAGGGGAAAATGAGCTGAGCTCTCCTGACTCCTGCTTTGTCATGGTCTTCCCTCAAAGTACATCAGAGCCTGTTGCTTATGAGACTGCCATGGAAGGCATTTTCTGTCTTTGCAGTAGCCCTTGTAGACCTGCAGAGAGGCTGTATTGGGAAGCAGAGACTCCCAGTGGGTTCTCCTGGTTCTTACGTGGTTTCCATTGTTTTCCAACAGTTTGCTAACCTCCTAGGGGGAATGTTGGAAGTCATGTTAGATTTCCCCCGAGATTATAAAACCAAGCATTTCTCCAAAAGTAATTTCTTAAAAGCCATTTAAGTTGTCCCACTAGGTAAGTACCCACTGGTGAGTATTCCATTCAGCAACTGGGTCCAGCCTTTCTCTTCTCTGTCTCCTGCTTAGTTTGTATTGTTTCATACTGTGGTGCCATCTTTTCTTAGTTTCCAGCTTTTGCTTCCTTCTCATCCTAGGCTAGCAGATAGACAAGGGAGAAGAGCATGGGGGATTTGTCTAGCCTGAAATTGTTGTTGTCATCTCTTTGGAGTTTAAGTAGTTTGAGGTCTGTGGGGATGTATATAAGACAATTACACAGACTTAGAGGAATCATGAAATTCAGCAAAAATAATACACTGTTATTTTAAGACTTCAATGTTCCACCAAGAACACATATTTCATAATCACTTATATTATTCTTCATTTTAAGATTGTTATTTGCCATGACTAATTGAGGTTTTCCTCTAATAATACCTAAGTTCTGGTCTTATTTGGCTGGTTCATTTGGACCTGTGTTAGTGCTTAGGAAATAGTGAGGAATTCAAATGTTGATTGAATAATTAATAGTTAATAATAAGAAAATGAGGACTAACAAGAAGGCTGCAGGGTCAGGGTGCTTGTTGCCAGTTCTAATGATCTGAGTTCAGTTTCTAGAAACTACATGGTGAAAGGAGAGAGCTGAATCCTTCAAGTTATCCTGTGACCTAAATGAATAAGTTAAAAAGAATAATAAGAAAACTTATGGTAAGGTAATTGATTCTTATAATCTCTGAACTTGTAAAACTGAAGCAGGAACATTGTGATTTCAAGATCTGGCTGTGTTTTACAATGAGTTCCAACCCATCCTGGGTCCCTAATCAAAAATTTGTCTGACCTCAACATGGATCCAGTCACACTGAACCTCATTGAAGAGAAATTGGGAAGTGACCTTGAATGCATGGGTATGGGAGACCACTTCCTAAATATAACCCCAGTAGCACAGACCCTGAGATCAACAATTAATAAATGGGACCTCTTGAAACTAAGAAGCTTCTGCAAGGCAAAGGACACAGTCAATAAGACAAAACGGTGACCTGCAGAATGGGAAAACATCTTCATTGATCTCGCATCAGACAGAGGACTGATCTCCAAAATAGATAAAGAACTCAAGAAACTAGACATCAAAATGCCAAATAATCCAATCAAAAATTGAGGTGCAGATCTAAACAGAGAATTCTCAACAGAATTACAAATGGCCGAAAGACATTTAAGGAATTGCTCAATATCCTTAGCCATCAGGGAAATGATTCTGAGATACCATCTTTCACCTGTCAGAATGGCTAAGATCAAAAACCCAATAATAGTTTATGCTGGAGAGGATGCAGAATGAGAGAGAACACTCCTCCATTGCTGGTGGGAGTGCAAGCATGTACAGTCACTTTGGAAGTCAATATGTTGGTCTCTCAAAAAAACTGGGAATCAATCTACCACAAGTGCCAGCAATACCACTCTTGGGCATTTACCCAAAAGATACACACTCAACTGTGTTCATAGCAGCATTATTTGTTATAACCAGAACCTGGAAAAACCTAGATGCCCCTCAAAAGAAGAATGGGTAAAGAAAATGCGGTACATTTACATAATGGAGTACTATTCAGCGGTAAAAATAATGCCATCTTGGAATTTCCATGCAAAGGGATAAACTAGAAAAAAAAACATCCTGAGGTAGGTAACCCAGACCCAGGAAGAGAAACGTGATATGTAGTCACTCATAAGTGGATATCAGACATAAAGCAAAGGATAACGAGCCTGTAGTCCATGACCCCAGAGAAGCTAGATAGCATAATTGATCCCCCTGGGAAGGGAAATTAGACAAGATCTCCTGAGAAAACTGGGAATGTGTGTGTGTGTGTGTGTGTCTGTGTGTGTTTGTGTGAATAGAGGGAGAAAGAGAGGAGAAGGGAAGGGGAAGGAGGAGGAGAACATGAGGGAACAGGGTGGTTGAGATGGGGGAAGAACAGAGAGGGAGAGCAAGGAAAGAGATGTCTTGATTGAGGGAGATATTATGAGGCTAGCAACAAATCTGACACTAGGGAATTTTTCAAGAATTCATAAGAATGACCCCAGCTAAAACTCTAAGAAATAGTGGAGAGGGTGCCTGAATTCGCCTTCCCTTGTAATCAGATTGATGACTACCTTAATTGTCATCATAGAACCTTTATCCAGCAAATAATGAAAGTAGATGCAGAGATCCACACCTAAGCCCTGGGCCAAACTTCCAGAGACCATTTCTAGAGGGGAAGAAGCAATAATATGAGCAAAGGGGTCAGGACCATAATGGGGTACCCACAGAAACAGCTGACCTGAGCTAGTGAGAGCTCACTGACTCTGAACTGATAGTGGGGAAGCCAGAGTAGGACAAAACTAGGCCCACTGAATGTGGGTGACAATTGTGTGGCTTGGGAAGTCTATGTGGCCACTGGCATGGGACCAGGATTTCTCACTCATGCATCACTAGTGCTTGGACTGGTGTTTTGGAGCCTATTCCTTTGGGAGGAATACCCTGCTCAGCCTAGATATGGAGGGAATGCCTCAATCCTGCCTCAAAGTGATATCTTAGACTTTATTGATTCCCCTTGGGAAGCCTTACTCTCTTTGAGGAGTGGATGGGGGACTGGCGTGGGGAGAAAGTGGAGGGGCTGAAAGGCAAAGGAGTGAGAACTGGGATAGGTATGTAAAATGAAAACAGATGGTTTAAAAATAAATTTAATAATAATAAAAAACTTGCCTGAAACAAAAAAATGAGAAAAGATGGTTTAAAAAGTAAATTTTATAATAATAAAAATAAACTTGTCTGAAACAAAAGAAAATGACAGAAAAGCAGCATTAAGGGAGGGCAGAAAAAAAGTGCAGAAAAGGGGAAAGTAAAAAATGGGAAGAATAACAAAATAGAACCAAATGTAAAATATTAAGAAAAGAATAAGAATGCAAGACAATAGCAAATTAGTCAGAAGGTGCTCCTATAACAGCTATGGGTATCCAGTGGTGACTGAAATCCAGTTCCTGAGCAAAAGGATTCTTGGTATAACCGAAGCCATGCAGGAAGTGGGTGGACAAAGCCATTTGTTGAACACAGAGAATAGAGCCAGTGGAAGAGGGATTTCAGAGTAAACTCGAGGTTGTTTTTAATGGAGGGTTAGAGTAGGCTAAGCAGACAGGGCTAGGGTAGGGGATAAGAAATCTGCCCTAGAGGAGACCAAAGGGTGAGCAGAAACATAAGAGAACAACACAATCAGCAGGCCTCCCAGTGTCAATTTGTGTTCCTGGGGCATCAGTGAAGTGGATCATGGGAAAAGGCAGTCAGGTCATTGGAAAGAGGTTAAATGCTCTAATCACTTCTAAGTGTCTTCTTTTAGAGGTGCTGTGTTAGTAATTGTGTAATTATGAGGACTCCCTCCCTCTCTGTGTGTTAGTTCATGAGTGTGTGTATGTGGTGTTGCAGACGTTCACAATCATCTATTGGTCTATAATACAGAGGGCAACCTCTTTCTCTCTTTAGGTACTTTTGGGAGTTTTCATTTGGTTACAGGCTCTTGTTGGCCAGGAACTTCAGTACGTAGGCATGCTGGTGAGCTTTTAGAGTCTGTCTGCCATCACTTTCCATGTCACCACCACTGGCATTACAACTGCTTGCCACCATGACCAGCTAAAAAGATCACTCCATTGTCTCAGCTATGTAAGTCCTTGCAGCATAATCCCAATGGAGGACATTCCTAGAATTTCATGACCACACTTTTTTCTTGGTAGTTACTTCACATTCCTAGCAGTTATAATGTGTCTTTGACCTGTTTTATTCCTTATAGCTAATAGATACTGATCTTTCTAGGTTACGAAGGCACTTTCGGTAGGCTTTGTAATTGTATTGCATTACTGGTCCCCTTATCTGCTGCTCCTTAGTGTCTGTATCCAGGATCATTTCTTTAAGAGCAATTTGTTGAAGAGTCTCTGGAGGGATACTCTGCCAGTGTGTGACCCTGCTTGCTTGTACATTCACATAAAGAGGCTTAGAAAATAGTGGCATTCCAAAGTGTTCTATCCATTAGATATCCAACTTGTTCTATACTGAATGAATTAAATGGTAGAAAGAGATAGCAAAGTAGTTCACCAACACTTAGCTAAATACACTCACCAAAGATGGTGCCTCTTATTGGTTGAAAGTAGAGACAGTAGACTTCCCTGTCTCTCATTGCTTTCTAATTATTGATTTTTCCCTCCCAACTTTTCTAAGGAACACACCTTAACATCCAGGATACACATCATCTAAGGATGGAAGGATGGAAGGTATTCCTAGCAAATAGACCTAAAACACAAGTTGGTGTAACTATTTCAATATCTGACAAAATAGACTTCAAATCAAAACTAATCTGAAGATACAGGAAATACTACATGCTCATGAAAGGAAAAATCCACAAAGATTGTATTGCTTCTTAACATCTGTGCACCAAAACTAAGGACACCCAAGTTATAAAGAAAACACTACTGTAGCTTAAGTCATGTATTGACCTTCAGAAAGTGAGAGTGAGAGACTGAGACTTCAGTACTGTGCTGTCACCAATAGACAGGTCATCAGACAAAAACTAAATAGTGAAATGCTGGAGCAGAAGCAAGCTTCTGTGGCTGTTCTCATTTCCTGGAGCAGAGCAGCATGGCATGACAGCTGGACCCACTGCAGCTTCCACATTGTCCTGTACTTTGTGAGTCTGTGTTTTTCTTTTGAATTCCCATAATAAAGACTTTTATAAATTCTCTTTTCAAAAAATGAAACAAAACAAATAAACCTTGTATATTTTGACAGACTTCTATAAATGACCAAAGACTAAAGCTAAGGCTAAGAGTACAAATAAATATCATTATAATTGTGGAATTATTAGACACAGGTAAGAATGTGACTATTACTCCAGAATCTTGGCATCTGAACCTGGCCTCTTCAAGAGGTAGATGTTCAGTTCCTAGGGATTGGAGCCCTATCACAGGCAAAACTAAATACAAGATGGGTTGAATGGGCCAGAAGAAGAGAAAGGAAGGCTGAGGCCATATGTGGCTAATACAGCAGTGAATCTGTGGGCTCATGATCTGTTGTAGCGATGGAATACCAAGATTAACATTCCTCCAGTCTCAGAAATGGATGTAAACTAACTCATGTTTCTGGTAAGAATATTATAAACAACTATAGAAACAGCAGCTAATGATTTGGTTCAGGCTGTGCAAAAACAGGAAACAACCATTGTGGAATTCTCAGAGGCATCAACAGCCCTACCCTCAAGACGGTTAACTAAAAGACGGTTAACTAACAAACTTATCTGAGTTGGGCAATGGCCTATGACATCAGAGAAGCTGCAGGCTTTAGAACAGCTAGCTCACAAGCATCTAAATCTTGGACATATTGAGGAATCTACCTTTCCATGGAATTCTCCTGTATTTGTTATTTAAAAGAAATATGGAAAACGGAGACCGTTGACAAATCTGAGAGCTGTAAATAAAGTCATTCAGCCAATGAGCTCTCTATGGCCTGGAATGCCTTTGCCTTCTCTGTTACTTAAAGAATGACCTACTATTGTTAAGGTCTTAAAAAACTCTTTCTTCACTATACCTTTACAAGAAAATGATAGGGAAAAATTTACCTTCATGGTGCCTAATTATGATAATTCTCAGCCAGTTAAGAGATATCAATGGAAGGTCCTCCTACAGGGACAGTCAAATATCCTCACCCTTTGCCAATATTTTATTCAAAAACCATTGTAAATAATTTGTGTAGAGTTTCCACAATCTATAATTTACCATTATATGAATGATCTCTTATTGGTTGATTCTAAGGTAGACACTTTGGAAAAATATTCAAAGAAGTAAAGAAAGTTTTGCCTTGCTGGGGATTACAAATTGCTCCTGAAAAAATACAGAGAGGAAATTCTATTAATTACTTAGCAAATAAATTAGGTATACAAAAAATTAAATCATAGAAGGTAGAGTTCAGTAGAGATTGATTGCAGACTCTTAATGATTTTCAAAAATTTCGAGGAGAGATTTCCCCTCTAATGCCCATATTGGATTAGAAAGATATGAACAGAAAAATTTAGCCAAGACACGAGAGGGGTACAAGGACTTAAATAGTCCAAGAGAATAATCAGCTGAAGCTGCAAGAGAATTGGTTTTGAAGAAAATATGAGATGTGCATGTGTTTTATGTAGACCAAAAGCTTAACTGCCTTTCAGTTATATTACTCTCTAGGGAATCCCCTTCAGGGATTTTGTTGCAGAGGGAAGATTCTATATTGTAATGGATATTTCTACCACATAAACAGAATAAAAAATTAAAGATATATGTAGAAAAGATTTCTGATTTGAATTTAAAAAGAAAATTAAAATTTTGTCAACTGAAAGTAAGGGACCCAGAAGAATTGATCATACCTTTAACTAATGAGGACATTTCCTCTTTATGGGAAGATAATGAATATTGGCAAAGAGCTTGCAGTGTTTTTTTGAGAGAAAGATTAGCAACAATTATCCCAAAAGTAAAAGAATTACATTCATAAAAAGAACCATTTGGAGTTTTCCTCACATCATTATGAAAACATCAATCTGTGGAGCCCCTATGTTCTATATTGATGCAAATAAATCAGGAAAGGCAGGATATTAATCAGGAAATTTAAGTAAAGTAGTTCAAAGCCTTTATAATTATGTGCAAAAGTCAGAACTGTATGTTCTTCTCATGGTACTAATGAATTTTACAGAGTCCCTCAATATAATTACTGACTCTCAATAAGCAAAAAGAGTTGTTTTACACATTGAAATGGCTGAGTTTATTCCTGATAAAAAATAACTTTGTTATTTATATAATTACAGGAAATAATAAGGAATAGGAATCATCCTATAAATATAATACATGCCAGATCCCATATGGATCTGCCAGGTCCTCTACCACAAGGTAATGATGACGTTGGTCAGTTATTAATAGGAAGCATGCTGGAGGCTTCAGAATTTCATAAAAATCACCATATCAACGCAACAATTTAAAAAAGAATTTTTCTATCACTTGGCAACAAGTCAAGGAAATCATAAAAAAGTCTTATTTGTTTCTTCTATAACCAAATTCCTTTAACTAGAGGAAGCAGTCTTAAAGGTAAGCAGATAAAATTTGGCAAATGGATGTGTTTTATTCTTCAGAACTTGGAAAGTTAACATATGTATACCACACTATAGATACTTTTTCAGTATTTCAATGGGCAACTTCTTTGAGGTCTAAAAAGGCTGATTCTGTAATTACACACCTTTAGAAGTTATGGCTATCATGGGTATACCTGCACAAATTAAAACTGACAGTGCTCCAGCATATGTCTCTAGTAAGATGAAACAGTTTTTTGAATATTATTACATAAAACATATTATAGGTATATGACACAATCCTACAGGACAAAAGGTCATTGAGAGATCTAAAAGGATTGTCTGCAAGGTCCTTGGCCGAGGAAAAGTTCCTGCTCCTGCACTGAGGCTACCCACCCAGAGGGGTGAGTATGCACCTGCCCGGCCAGAGGGGAGTGCATGGCACCTCCAGCTCCTGCTGCAGGGGCTTCTTGGCTCAACACTACCCACCCCTCCCCCCAACTTCGCCCTTTTGTCTGCAGGGGCCTTCAACCTCCAAGAGTCCTGTCCTTGAGCTGAGGACAACCTTTCAGACCAGTGAGTGGGTGCCATTCCGAGGCGGGGCCGAACATCCTGGAAAGGAGCACTGGGCCTCTTCAGCTCCTGCTCAGGGTCTTCTTTGTTCCAGTCATCCCTGTCCCCCATCCCCAAGCCTGCCCTATTGTCTGCAAGGTCCTTGGCCCAGGAACAGTTCCTGCTCCTGCACTGAGGCTACCCACTCAGA
>LOEQ01010720.1:49298-66659 GCA_001685075.1 Bramus lutescens | reverse complement strand
CTGCCCCTTCTTGGCTGGTGTTTCCTTAAGCATGAGCTTCCTTGGAAGTATTCAGTGGGTTGTGGTGACAGAAGAAAGTGAAGCAAGTATTTTGGAAGGTAATATTATTCACGGTAAGTGGTTTTTTTTTAATTCTGATATTTTGCCTTCAGTTTGGTAGGCAAAAAAGCTTTTCCTTTTGGAAGGAAGCTAACACTACATGTTCATTTTCATTTTACTGCCTATAATTTTACTAGACTGTAATAGCTAAAATAATTTGGACCACTTCCAACCTCCAATAAAGTTAATGCATCAAGCAGGGGTGTATACTCTTCCTTTGTAAAGAAAATATACCAAAAAAAGAGAAAATATACCAGGATTTACCCTTTACTACAAAGTGACTTCTAGTGTTTTTGACTTTAACAATAAATGTTACACACAACCTTTTTCTTTCAAAAAATACTCATTTCGATAGTTTTGATAAGGAAATGTAAGGATATCTATAAATTTAAAAGATATTAATTTCATCACAATATAATGATTCACAACGATATGGGTTATTTAGCCATTACTATTGGTAACATGTACCATGCTTAAGTACTCTGTACCTTTTAGATCAATGATGAGAGTAAAAGAGATAATGCATGTGAAAGGTGTGCTAATGCTGGGAGAGTTATTTATCTGTGAAGATGTTAATTATCTTAGCACCGCCATACAGACTAGAGGAAAAACTGTGGCAGAATTTTAAAGTCATAGTGCATGTGACAGCTGGCACATCCTCATATGCTGGGCTGAACCCGCTCTGGCTGAGCCTCTAGCTCAGGATGTAACGCACTTTTGTTCAGAGACACGAGTCTGTACTTCCACTGCGAGTCCTTTCAGCACTTCATTCCGTGCTCTGCTCCTTAGAACATAGTGCCCCGAATGTTAGTGGGAATGACAGATATGAATCAATCTCTGAAATATCATTGTAAAAATCTGCATGGCAAAGGGAAATGTGGGACCAAGGAACCTGGCTTGGGGTCAGTAACTTCCCTGAGGAAGTGACATTTGAACTCAGATTAACATCATGATTGGATGTTAATGAAGTATTCCCTGGAAGAATAAAGGTTCAGGAGCCAGGAGAAAGCTTGATAGAATAAAGGAATTGAAGTCCATCCTGACTGTAGCAGATGGAAAACTGTGTTAGGATGAGGGGGAAAGCAAACTGTTCCATCAATACTATGGCACAGATTGATATGAGTTCACACAGATACAAATGGTTAGTTAACCTTTGTCAAATAATGATTTTAACTAGAGCACTATATTCAAAGAAATTTGAAGAACATAGAGGTGTGTGTGTGTGTGTGTGTGATATCGTCTGTTTTAGCAGATAAAATAAAGAGCCAAAAGAATTAAAACTCAGAGCCATAGAAATATCCCCTTATAGAAATCATTTAAAGAACTGTAAAGATAGGTTTGCTAAGCACAATGATACTTTTAGAGACAATAAAATCATAAAGATAAAACATGCATCATCAAAAATTACAATGTAGTTTTTTTAAAAAAACAACCTGGAATTCTGATTAAATTGCATTTTCTTATTCAATTAAATTATAAAGCATATTAAAAGGATATATAGACAGTTTTAGACATACATTAATGATATCCCAATCTCCAGAACAAGCACATAAAAAAAATTGCTGTTAGTTACTTAGTCTGGGGTGTTTTATAGAACTATAAAGAAAGAATAAGACAAAAATAAAGAGTAAAAGCAACTCAGCATTAAAAATGAGCTATTGCCACACTTAATGACAGGGAAAGTACAAGAAATACAAACTCAGATGAATCTTGTCAAAGCCCCAGAACTCTGGGAACACAACAACTATGCTGAATATTACTGGAGGAGGAAAATAGTTTATCTATAAAAGAACAAGCATCATTTAGATAGACATCAACAATAATAATGCCAAAATGCAAGTAGAGTCAACTCTCGCTGAAGAATTCTATGAGAAAAAAAATCACTCATAATTGAGAATGAAATAAAGGTATTTGCAATCAAACAAGATCTAAAATCGCCTGTGCCTCAAAGACCCTTACTAAAGGGAGCAGTTACCAAGAAATGAATGACATGCAAGACACAGGGAAAAGCAACACAATTAAGGTATACATATTAGCAAGCTTAACGAATACCACCTAAGGAAAGAATCAAAATCATTTGGGAAAGGCAAAAAAGAAGGCATCCAATTAACCTAATAGATGAAACGAGTTTTGTGGAGATAATGACTTGCTTGATTTCATGAAGTTAATTTAAAACAGTAAAAGTTAAAGGTACTTTTCCAATAAAGATTCTTATTGCTCTTGAGGAACTATTACCTGAATGCTGTATTTAAGTCACTTACACCCCATAGTCTCCCATTCAAGGTCCTTTCCTGACCCCCCGACTCCCCTTAAACTTCCTGATCTCTTCTTTATTATCATTACATATGTTTTATATAGCTACATATGCATGCATAAGTGTATCCTGTTGCTTATATGTATATATGTTTATAGGTGACTACTTGTGATGTAGGAAGTCCTTCTGTATATATGTTGCTTTTATTGATTAATGAATAAAGAAACTGTCTTGAGCCTACAGCCAGGCAGGGCACAACAGAGTTAGCTAGGGAAAATTATACTGAATGCTGGGAGAAGGAAGGCGGAGTCAGGGGAGAAGCCCTGTAGCACCTATGGGAGACAGAAGCCTGATGGAACTTTACCTGGTAAGCCACAGCCACATGGTGATACACAGATTAGTAGAGATGGGTTAGTTTAGGATACGAGTTAGCCAGAAATACACTTAAGCTATTGGCCAAACAGTATTGCAAATAATATGGTTTCTGTGTGATTATTTCAGGAGCCTGGGCAGCTGGGAAACAAACAAGCAGCTTCTTACAACATACTTGCGATTGTATAACCTATCAGGGAAGCTTGTCTTTGGAAAAGATTGATTCTTCCTCTTTTAGCAGCTATTACTTGACAATAGCTTTTTAATTATGGATATTTGTCTTTGTGTGTCTGTGTGTGGGCATGTGTACAGGTATCCACAGTTGCCAGGAGAGGGTGTGGGATTTTTAGGATGTTATGAATCACCAATACAGGGCTGAGAAACAACCCTCATCCTCACCAACACAAGCCAAACCTCCTAATCACTGAACCAACTCTCCAGCCTTCAAATAATATCTTTAAAACTTCAAAACCAGAGTTTCAAAACAACGAAGACTTGTGATTAATGGGATTTGGTTTGTGCACTTAAGACAGAGCAGAGGGTATAAAAAAAGAAAACAGTTAAAATAGAAAATAGTATTAAGATGACAGTGATAATTCAAATTACATCAAGAACCTCAGCATTAGAAATGACTGTGTCTATTTGTAAATAAGGATCTGACGACTAGGTAGGACTAAAAGAACTAAAATCAAATATAATATAAAATATATTTACAAGAAATACATAATATTTAAGCAAACAGAATTTTTACAATACAATAGTGGACAAATATATATATCTGAAAACAAAATACAGTAACACACATTAAACTTGAGCTCTGAATCATGGGTGGTTACTAATGAAGACGATTATTTAGCAAGAGAAATTTGAAAGGAAATTATTAAATCCTAATATAATATAGGTTTAAACATATAAGCTAAAGGTACATTAAGTAGCACTTGGTAGACTTATAAAGAAAAACTTTAAAATAGCATAATCCTTTTGGTGAATTTCTAAGGAAACTTTCATAATTCACAGAACACTTCTGAAAACTTTTATTAAGACTTGATGTACAAACAAGCATTCTCTTTTCTGATCTTGAGTTGCCTTACTTAATAAGATATTTTTTATTTCCTACCATTTTTCTCCACATACATAATTTCATTTTTCTTCACGGATAAATAAAATCCCATTGTGGTGATGGGGATGTTGCTCAGAGACTAAAGTGTGCCTGCGATGCAAACCAGATTGTGGCAGTTTGGATCTGATATAAAATGGCTGGGACTGTGACCCCCACCTGCAACTCAAGGCAGAAGCAGAGGACTCCTAGAACTGGGATAATGATCCCTATAAGCTGGATAGTGAGATAAGCCTACCTCCAAACCTGTGTTTGAAAGGCTGGGACTCAAAGAATATAGTGATAGAGCATTTGAGGAAGAGTCTTACTTAAAACTTGGGCCTTCACAGGCATGCACATAAATCCAACACTAGCCAACATGCATCCACAGTCATATAAAAATGTGTCCACACATGCATGCACATCATATACACAAACATATGGAAATAAGAAATAATTAAAAATAAGACAAAATAAAATAAATCCTACTGTGTGCAGATAGCACATTTTCATTAGCCATGTGTCTGTTGATGATTGCCTAAGCTAATACCATTTTCTAAAGATTGTGAGCAGAGCAGAAATTAACATGGGTGTACGAGTATCTGTGCAATAAAATGCAACTTCCATTGGATATATACCTAGGAGCGGTTCATACTGAAGTTCTGCTTGTATGAGAAACCCCTACACTGAGTTCCATAGTGGCTGCAGCGATTGGTTCATACGCTCAGCACAACAAAGGTCCATCTCCCCCATCCTCCCCAGCATTCACTGCCTTTTAGGTTTGGGGGGAGATTTTGGTTTTGTTGGTTTGTTTTGGTTTTTTTATGACAGAAGTTCCAATTAAGATGAGGTAGAACCTCAACGTAGTTTCAAATTGCATTTCATTAATAACTAAATGTGTCAATCATCTTTAAAAAATATATTTTGGCCATTTGTTTCCCCCTTTGCCAACTCTATGTATGGTTTATCCCATTTTTAAAAATTGGCTGTTTCCTCATTGTGTAGTTTATTTTCTAGAACGAAAGCAAGTAACATTTATGATAGCTTAAAATGTTTCCAGTATCCAATCTACATTTAAAAATCCACTTTTAAAGGACCAATAAATTATAAACATGAGAAACTTCATTAATTTTTTTAAGAAAATGTATACAAATATATGAAAATATTTGTACTGGAACTGCAAATTTTAAAACAAACTAGGTGTAACTCTAGAGACAAATTGTCAAGGAAGATCATCAGGCAACTCTGAAGAGACTATTTGTGTGGACATGATGCACAGGGCACAGGTAGGGTTGTTTATTTATTCAAAGGAAAAATGCATATTTAAATGAAGTGAAAGATCCTGTGCACCAAATTGCTTATGTTAGATGTTGGAGATTAAGCACATCATCAGGAAGTTTCATATAATATAAACACAGGTAATTGGAGCAACTGCCTCTGAGAGAAATTGTCCCTATCTGCAAAAGTTATAATATGTTATGGCTCCATTTTGACTTCTAAACTCTCCAGGACTTATAAACTGTGGCCTTCAAAACAGTTTGACAGTCATGCACAGATAAACAACGTGAAAATGACTTCAAACTGCAAATCAGAACAGACTCATAATTGAAACAACATTTTACAGTGAGAGCCTCTGTCTTCTATATCATACTTGAGAGAATCTTATTATCCTGATCTGCTCCTTTCTAGCCTGTCCAATTCTATTCTACTTCTCTCCACTTTACATCAATTGATCAATAAATTTGACCCTGGTCACAGACCATTCCACCGATGGCATGACATTGATGTGTCTCAATTTGAAAGTCATCCTCCTATAGACATTCCCACACATATTCACAGTTGCCCACAGTGTTGTTCACTAAAGCACTGCTGCTAAGGATAAAATATTATCAACAGTCTAGATGTCATTAAGCCCAATAATTCATGGACAACTCATTCATATTCATAGACTAGAGCTCTCTGAGACAGTTAAGCCATCCTTTTATGTCTGGGACGGACTGTGCCCCGTCCTGTTATGCTGGTGTACTGTCTGGTTACTACAGCCTTTGCTCAAGTGTGTCAGTGGTTGAATGGAAAGTTAACGATCTGGTTCATAGGCAGGTGAATGACCAAAACAAATATAAAAGACTCCACTCTCAAAGGATCCTATTGCTTGGCTAGGTGTTAGTTCTCTATCCATAGCATTAATAACATCTAATCTGCTTTTTTGGGAATTTTTATTGGGACAATCAACAATGAAATATATTGGAATATATGTCATTTACGGGAGCTAGAAGAGTCAGGTTCCAGGTTGCCCCTTCTTGAAGGTTTTTCCTTTTTCCCTACCTGGTGGTGGCATTAAGTCCCACAAGAACTCCTCTTGAACTGCTTTCTCTGCTGCCACCTTGCAGGACAGATTGGAGACTATGGGAAGCCCAGGGATATTTGCGGCTACGGCCTATTTCAGGGAATCACATGAGCCTCTTCTTCAATTCCATTCTGGTCCCAGTAGAGAAGTTATAATGTCTTTAAGGTGGCCTAGACACATGAGCCATCAGTCTAATGGGAAGGATAAACTTCCTTCAACTAGTAAATAAAACTCCATACTGGCAAATAAAGACAGAGAATATGGGAGACAGCGTTTTGTGCTGTCAGGCTTTTGGAGAAAGGAGTCCCACGACTTTTGTGGCTAAAGCTGGCAGAACTATATGACTATCCTGTTCACATTTAATTCCTTCACAGCTCAAAAGAAAGCCATGATCAGATTGTCATGCACATCATAGCCTGATTTGATTTGCCTGCTAGAACGTTTGCCCTTCAGATCCTGCTCCTGCTGCGGCTTCTAACCCCCTTCTCTCCAGCAGAACTCAGTATGTTGACGAGGCCACTCCTTGAACACTGTCTGGTAGCTATTATAAACATCACCTCTCTTCTAATTGAAGCTGAATCACTAGAAATCAAGAAAAGAAAGAAAAGAGCCATCTTCTGCCACTTGTCCTGTCTTCTTCCTGCTCTGTGTCCACTCCCCTATTCAGGTGTTTCTCTTTGGCTCTGATTGCCCTCCATTTGAGCCCCTGTGGCTGGTGGAGGGTCCTTCTGTCATACTGCACCTGGAGTACTTAGCCTACCTCCAGGTGATTACCTTTGTTGATTAGTGTTATCAATTCCTCTTATCCTTTCAGCACATTTAGTTGGGTCACCTTGAGGGCACTTCAGTTTTAATTTGAATACCTTTTTTGAACTTGCTTGTACTCACTGGCAGCTGTTCTCACTCAGTTTGTTCTGTGAGATAATTCTGCAAGTTTACTCCTCTTGTCTACTTTCTAAGACATACTCAGTTCAACAGCACTGCCATCAACTTGGGCTGAAAGTGGCTTCTGGGGTTCCTACAGCACTCTCCTTCATAAGGACTGCTGGGGAAGTTGAGTTTACATTACCAAGTTTTATTCCATTTGAAGAAATTTCTGAAAAAAAAGGAGAATTTGTGGCCTCCTGCAGTATCCATTATGGGGTTAAAGATCCCTGACAGGTTATTTTTCCTTATATCTAAACTAAATGTAGCTTAATAATACTTTTAGGACAGGCAAAGTACAAGGTGTTCATTTAAGAGTTGAACTAAGATTTCTTTTTGCTCTGACATGCCCCAAGATGTTTTAGGTTTGCTGTTAGATATGTCAGAGAGAAAATAGGTTTTATGTTATTTGGTCTGAATTTCTATTAGGTGCCTGTTTGTCTGGACAAACAGGCAGGAATGCCCATCTTTAAATAATGAGCTTGGGGTTGCCTGGGGAATTACTTACCAATGAATGTTACCTTCAGGATGAGGAAAAATAGCTGATAAAATCATTACCGGGGCTTATAAAACACCCAGGTGGGCAGTATGTGCAGCTTCAGACTGGATAAATCATGTTCCTCTCATCTCTCTGGGTTTTTTTTTTGAACGAGTTAACAAAATACTGAAGTGTTGAGATGTAGCTAGCATTAAATATTTAGGCATTCAAAAGGCTTTTGATCAAGCCACAACCAGAAGACATTTAGGATCCATTGCAGCTTTCCGTAGGACCCAAGAGGTGAGAGGTAAAATTTTGTCTTGTAAAACCTTGATATGAAAATGAAAAGTAGGAATAAATGATGTTGTTAGCCAGAAAGGAGGTTAATAGGAAGGTGCTTCAGGGAGTGGTGTTGGAACCAGGATTCCTGTATATGTTAACACCAATCAATGTGGAAATGTTTCTGAATAATGAGGTTGCAAAATGTGTTGGTAACAGAGAATTATTTAGGCTAGTCAGTGAGGGGAACATTTAGTGACTCCACAAGGACCCAATAGAAATTAGATAGTTGAATAATCTGATGTCAGATAAAATTGAGTCAAGACAAGACAATGGACTTTATATTATAAGGAATAATTTAAGCTACTGGTGCACACTGATAGATTTTGAATTAACCACAACCTTTCAGGACAAAAGGTCTGACAATCATTACCTTCGTCTTAATAAAAAATCTGGTCACAGCTAAGATGCTAGGAAAAGGCTCCGAAGCTCAGAGCTGTGATGATGAGAAGCATATGAGAAGAGATGAGAAAGGCCATGGCTAGAAACCAAAAGGAAATATGTTAGAAGAGGATTTAAAAATAGTAAAACGTTAAAATAAAAAGGCCAGTACAATGCTTCTATTCTCTTACTCATAGTACTAAGTATTCAAGGACATTACATAACATGAAGTTTAAATGAAAATGAGGGGAAATGCTTATGCAATTTATAGTTAACATTAAGCATTTCCTGCGTGGAATGTCATTGAGCTGGACGCCAACTACTGAATAAGGTATCAGATAAGTTACAGATTCACAGGGCTGGGCTGAGATTAAAGTTTCTCCGTGAGATCCTATTAGAGATGGTGTGTGAATATGTACTCTAAAGTCATTTGCATGGCTTCTCTTGCACTGCATCTGTTTCTCTGGTTGGCTTAGAAATTTCTCAGAACCAGCGATGTTTCCCTTATTGAGTGTCTAGGAACATCTTTGCTTCTAGAGAGGAGTAATTATTACAGATTTAAATGTTTTGTCAGGAAGAGTACAAAAGGGATGTTTCCTTGCTTAAATCTCTGTGTCCCCACAGTCTGCTTAACACACAACAGACTCTGGCAGTGGGGGTAGAGAGTGGGAAGAAGGAAAGGACACTGGTATTTTCGCATTTCTGGCAAGAGGCAATTTAAGGTAATATATTAGTTGCAGTTCTGTCGCTGTGCTAAAGGGCAACTCACAGAAGAAAGAATTTATTCAAGCTTAGGATTCCAGAGGTCTAGAGTCTATAAGGATGGAGAACACACACCAGGTGGCAAGAGGAGCTTGAAACCAGCTCATCACATTTCCCCCACATGCAGGGAACAAAGAAAGCAGATTTGAAATGGAACAAAGTTATACATTCTCAAAACACACCCACAGTGATACACTTTCTATAGCAAGATTCAACATCTTTGAAGTTCCATAGTAGTCCCAAAACAATGCCATCAACTTTGGATTTCAAATATCTAAAACTTTGGGAGACATCTTCATTCCAATCCTAAGAGGCTGGAAACATTTATTTTGGTTTAAAGTTTGAAAGTCCATTCAGTGGTAGCAAAGAAGTTGGACTCATTGCAGCAAAACTGGGACGGATTGGTTACACTGTAACGTCATTTACACACGGAGCATGTAGAAAATGGGGTGGAGCTTTATAAACTGCCCTTTGTGATCCCCTAAAAAAACTCAAAACATTCCCAAACTATATTACCAGCTGAGGACCAAGTTTTCAGGCATACGACCCAATGGGCACATTTCACATTCAAACCACAAGAAGAGACTACAGTCTGAAGCCATTAACCATGCCTGTGATGCCTTACCAACCTCCAAAGAACCAGAGGTAATAACCACTAGTTCCCACCTTTTTGACAAAAGAAATGCTTTTTTTCACGTCTTCCTTGTGCACTCCTGGAATATACAAGATCAGAAGGAGTTGCTTTTTAAACAAGGAAACAAGGAAAGAAGCTACATACACAAACATATGTGGTCATCCTAGAACATATTTTAAAGACTCCATTACTATGTCATAGAAATACATTATTTTTTTTCTAAAAGCTTCCATTCCCTTCAGCCTGGTTATTATTAATATTGTTAATATTTGTTTAGTTACCTTGCAGACATTTGTTAGAGTAAAAAACAGTGGGCAGATAACTCTTTGTCATATTCAAAGATTTGGGAAAGCTTTGCAAATCAAAAAAGTATAAAGGCAATTAGAACGTAGTGCAGTAAACCGTCTAAGGAGTTGTCAAAACCCAGAGAAACAGCATGTAGTCCAGGAATCAGGGCAAAGTAAGACCTCCAGGAGAAATCTAGATGACCTTGAAAGCTACAAGACTGGGAGAACAAGGGTGGAGATTGGAAGTTTGGGACCAGGGTCCACATATGCCCTGCATTGGTGGAATGTGAAGGGTATGCAGCTCCATCCAGAACAACATTGACAAGATAAATATTTGACCCAAAGCATCTCAGAGCTACTGCTGGTATGTGTTCATTCAGGGCATTGTCAATGAGCAGTGAGAAATACAAAGCTGAAAATAAATGCAGAACTTGGAGCAGTGAGCATTGAATCAGTTTTGAGTTTTCCTGAAATTAGACAGTGCAGTAACAATTGCAAGAAAACTGTTGGGAAATGGTGCTAGGATACGAGGAGCAACTGATCATGACACAGACCTGAGACCCATCAAAGATGAAGAAAGAAATGAAGCATTGGCTATGAAGAGTCTTAGACAATGCTGCTATTCTAAGAAGTATGAAGAATGACCATGAGAAATACTTGAGCCAAAATTACCTTTGGAAGAGCCTATATTATTGTGCAATAGGCATGTCTTCATACTTGTATCTGCTAAGGTTCACCAGAGAAACTTAACTGAGGTATATGTGTGTACATAAGTGTAGTTGGTTTTTCTACTCTTTGCTCTTTTTTGTTATTGAAAAATGATATATTTTTAATAAGTATCAGATCAGCCACTTAAAAAAGAATATTTTCTGAAGGTCATAGACTATAAATACCTTTTCCTTGATCATTTCACATACTACTAAGACCACATATTTATTTGCCTCATGAAATGAACAAAGTCTGTCTGTTGTCCAAAAGACCCTATCTTATCTTTAAAGGAAGGAGCCACCTTAAAGTGAAAGGATATAAAAAAAATACTCAACAAAGAGAGAGAGAGAGAGAGAGAGACAGAGACAGAGAGAGAGAGACAGAGAGAGAGACAGAGAGAGAGAGAGGAGTAGGAAGCAAGCAGGTGTTGCCATCCTAACATCTGTCAAAATAGACTTTAATCTAAAACTAATCAGAAAAGACAAAGAAGGACACTTTATTCTAATCAATGGATAAATTAATCAAGAAAAATATTACTCTTTGCTTTTTGAGGACCTGTCACCCAGCTCCCAAATAAACACACAGAGACTTATTTTTTTCTTATGAGTGCCCAGTCTTAGCTTGACTTATTTCTAGCCAGCTTTTCTTAATTTAAACTATCCTGTCTACCCTTTACCTCTGGGCTTTTACCTTTTTCTATTCTGTATACCTTTCTTTGCTTCTTACTCTGTAACTACCTTTGTGGTTGGGTGGCTGGCCCCTGGGGTCCTCCTTTATCTCTCCCTTTCTCACTCTTCCCTTCTTTTCTCCTCTCCTCAGCCTTCATTTATCCTCCTATTAATTCTCTCTCCCTGCCAGCCCCACCTCTTTCTCTAATATTGACTTTTCAGGTCTTTATTAGACCAATCAGATGTTTTAGACAGGCAGAGTAACACTGCTTTGCAGAGTTAAATAAAAGCAGCATAATAGAATGCTACACATCTTGGCATAATTAAACAAATATTCCACAATATAAGCAAACAAATGTAACATATCTTTAATAATCCACAGCACACATGTATTTATAATGTATACATACATGTAATATACACATATATAATCACATAGGGCATAACCATACTTCAATGAAAAGATAAATGATATTCTGATAAGATGACACTATCTAGTGACAAAATTATCTTAGTTCATCTAAACATGGACTCTGTATTTGCACAATGCTGAAACGGCCCAATGTTATACTTCTCAGAACATATCTGTATGACTAAATGGCCATAAACCTATAGAAAAGGAAGGGAAATTTCAGGGAATTTGTTCTGACTCTGGAGCTGATAACTCCAATATAAGGCTTGCTATAAGGCCAAGAAAGAGTTGTAATTTGAATCTAGAGGCTATATGATAGAATTGTTCCCTCTTCCTCCAGGGAGGCCAGATGTTTTTCTTCTGATACTCTCCCCTTATTGGATGACACCCACCAAAATCACAGAGGGTAACCCATGCTTTACTTGAAGTCTACTGAAGTAGATGTTAACCACTTATTAAAAACATTCACAGAAGCATCGGGGTCTTACAGCCTTTACTTTTGACTGTGTGACATGTTAGTATTAATTACAGAGTTTACATGCAATAACTACAAAGTTGAGGTACCAATAAATAAATGATCACCTGGGACCATGTTGGTGTCTGAAGGCCATGCTGCAGCTGGGGCCATTCAGATCTGCATGACACATACTACTGCCCAGTGCCATGTTTCTATCCAGGCCAGGGCTGCAGTTGGAGGCCATGTCTGGGTCTGTGGCCCTACTGCAGCCAGGGTCTGTGTTGATGTCCATGGTTCCTGATGCCATGGAGGGACATGCTGTGTCTGGGTCCATGAGAGATACAGGAAGAAATGACAAGTGTTCAATAAGCCAACCTACCAGATGAGTGATTCTATAATGGGGCCCAAACTAGAAAAGCTATGCAGTTGCTGGCTGTGGATACCAGTTGCTCTTGTCTGTAATTTCTCTCATGAGTCACTTCATCTCCTTGCTAAGAACTTTTTTTTCTTCTCTAAGAATAGCTTTGGGTATTTTCTCACACTGCTCCTGTGTTTATTTCATGAAAATATTGCATGTACTGGGCACATGTATCTATGGGTGGTTAGGAAGATGACTTTTCATTTGTCAGTGCAATTTTGTTATATAAAATATATGCTGGAACATGCTTTATAACTGGATCTTTTTGTCCCGTGAGGACTGTAGATACATAAAAGCCTGCTTTATTCCTTTATATTCAGACTATTATCAAAAAATGACAATTTCACCTTAGTCTAACCCAAACTACACACAATTAGCTCACTTTCACCTCAGAGCAAGTTCAAACTGGACTAAAGGATCATAAGTTTGAAACCTTACAGATATAAGGTAAACAGATCATAAGTTTGAAACCTTACAGATATGTACAAGGTCAGAGCCACAGATACCCAACAAGGTAACTAAGGAAAGTATGCCAATTCCTTGCTTGCCAGTCTGTTAACTGTTAAGTTGTACAAACCAGCATTCCTGCATGGTATAACATACACATGCAGTCATTGGTTATAGTAGGTGTCAAAAAGTAACTGCGTGACATAGGGCAGTTGTAGCAACAGCAGCTGAGCCACCACAGCAGGTCTGAGCAGCTCACATTTATGCCTACCATGCACACTAGACCTATGACCATGGCAGCATTGATGAAGCTATCTGAAGTCCAAATAGACTTGGTAGACAGCATATAGATTTGACAAAAAATAAGGGACAAGTGGATATGATCAGAAGAGCATGTGTGAGACCAAAGCCAGCCTGGCAGACATCAGTGACATAAATATTGATTAAAAAAATTACCATTGTGAGTAAAAGAGAACGTGCCACATGGCAAACACGAGCGCATCTATTTCTCTTGCAAACCAAATGGAACATAAAAGAGTTCCCTCTCCATGAAGAGATTGGAAATCTGTGAAGCCCTGTAACCAGCTGAGCAATTTTGTCTAACTGGTGAAGAAGCTGGGTTAAAACCCATCTTCCTGCTATAGTGTGAATGTGGAATGCCCACCATAGACTCCTAGATGTTTGGTCCCCAGCCGGCAGTGCTATTTGCAAGTCTGTAGAACATTTATGACTCCATGTGACTGAAGGATCACTGGGATATGACCTTAAGGATTAGAGCTTATGCCCTCTGAAGTCTTACTGCTCTGCCAAGAAATGAAAAGATGTGGAGTTCTAGCCCCATGTTCCCACCACCATAAGCTTCCTGCTGACATTCTTTCTACACCTGCATTAGTCCTCTGACTTACCATGTACCAAAACAAGGCTTTCTTCTCCTAGGTTAAGTCTTGTCAAGTACAGATCACAGTGGTGGCAAAGGTAAGTAATGTACATCATTGTCCCAAAGTCAACTTTTCCCCCACCCACCTTTGGGGAGTAGTCCAACTCTGCAGTGAAAATCATGACATGATGTAGCAGAAGCCGAACATTTGAGCATGAGCCAGAGCACATGCCTCAGTCCAAACCTTTACACCTTATGGAAGCAATTGTAATCCCCAGGGAAGTCCAGTCTGAGTCCCATGGGTGAAGGTAAGAAGCCTCAATGTGAAGAGCAGGAGGGTGGGATATGGGCTGACCCCAGCACATCTTTATGAGATCAAAATGGACTCACACATGGAGGCAGTTTTCCTTTGAAAATCTGTCACATTCACAATGAGGGGGATGAAAGCCTCTGCTTCCTTGCCTTTTAGGGTTACTTCAATATGGCCAGACTTTGAAACATAATGTGGGAGTGAATTTTGTATTGAATGTGGTGGTGCAATATTGAACCATAAAAGAATGATCTGGGATGGTGCTTTTCAAATACTTGCTGCTTGGGATCCCTTTGCCCTTTCCCTCTTACAAGGTATGATCTTATCTATTGATATTTTCTGTCTGAAAAGACCCTCTCTCTATTCTATCAGGTCGCCCTATTTTCCATTGTGTAATAGGCTGTATTTTGAAAATGAATAGACCCAAACAACTTGGATATATTGCTGTCACTGTGCTTTTCCTTTGACGAAATTGTCTACTTGGCATTTGCACTTTAATCAGACTCCATGCTGCTTTGATGGCAGCCCTCCGCCTTCGCCAGACCCCCTCACCATGCTATGATGGCAGCCCTCCGCCTTTGCCGGACACCCTCACCATGCTATGACGGCAGCCCTCCACTTTTGCAAGACCCCCTCACCACTACCACCCAGACACTGACTCTTTCGTATATTTCAATGACTCCTGTCATTGCTAACACCAAGAGTGACCCTCCTGACATCCTGAGATGGTGATACACAGTGGGAAGCTTTTTTCCAGCCTTGTTCCTTCAAGCCCCATTGCTGCCACTCAGAGCAATCAGCAGACGTACTGTGCAGCTCCCTTTATTCTTCTCATCCTTCTACTCTGCCCACCCTTGCTCTTGATGACCACTTGAAATCCTCACGCACCAATTGTGCTGGTTCTTGTGGGTCCTAATCTTAAAGAGAAAGAACATGGTCACAAGGAGCTGTTGGCACGTCAAAAAAATCTATCAGGAGCTTTTGCCAGTAAAACACTTTAGAGATAACCTACTCTGTAAGCACTGAGTGTAGAGATGGTGGCATTCTAGCTGCTGTTTGGAGAATTTCTAAATAAGAACCATCAGGAGGCAAAATATAATCTTATAGATAGGAATATCCACATGGAAAAGAGCACAGTTCAGGAAAAGAATAGGGGCATGAGATGAATTTAGCATGTTAGCAGCTGTGATCCTTGAAGACAGGACCAAAGCAATTCCTGGCACTCTGACCATTCAGGTACTCAGTGGCCCATGATGTTCCTCAACCAATGCACCTTAAACTGGGGGAAATTTAAAGTGAATATTAAAACTTAATTTTTTACTGAATTTTCTGTAGAACTTTGAATTATTATGTAACAGGAAAACCTACCTCCCAAGCAACGTGCTTAAACTCAATGATACTTTAATTTCAAGAGGTACACCTACAATTGAGGTGTCTACATGAACCTCATTGGACATTTAGACAAATTCAGAATTACAATAAACAGATTGAATAAAATATTGGAAAACAAAGCACAGAAGGCAAGGAAGGATCATGAGTCAAGGTCAATGGTTGATGAGCTGATACTTAGTCATAGCCTAAGGCACACTGATCATATAAAAAATCTTTTAACCTCTGTTTCAGTCACATCTGCATGGTGGTGAACAAATATCTGACTTGAGTAGTCTCAATGGGTTTAGTCCATGGTCACTAGTGGTGAGCATCATGGTAGGCTATGTGTGGAGGAAGAGGCTGTTCGCCTTATGTCTGTCAGGAAGCAGGGAAACCTAGGAAGGGACCAAAAGAAGATAAGTCTTTCAAGGGTGTAGCTCCCATGGCCATTTCCTCCAGCTGGTCCTTACCTTCCAGGTTCAGCCACCTCCCAAAATAGCATCACTAGCTAGGGACTATCAGTTGACACATGAGCCTGCAGGGGAAACAGAGCACTTCCCTGGACCTCACCTGCAGCACAGGAATGGAAGGTTCCTTGTCCTTTGCTTCACTATGGTGAAATTTGTCAAACCAATCTTTATAAAACAATTGTGTGGCCTCTCATATCCTATTATCATCATCATGACTTTTTAGGGGTCCTACTCATGTTTGTTTGTTTTCTTTATTCTTTGTGTCTTTTCAGATCAGTATTTGGTACAGCATGCTGTTAGTGCACAGTGGTCTCTGCATGTGTACAAGCATAGTGACCCTCCATCTGCATCTACTGTTCCCTAGCAACATGCAGTCCCTAGCTCACGCTCAAATTGCTTGGGGTTAATGTTTAAAAGATTTGAATACAAATACTTACTTCCATTTGGCGGGTGGGGGGAAAGATGACAAGAGCTCTTTGTACAGTTGCCCATGTGGCAAGTTTATGTATTTGAAAAAATGAAGAAAAGATGACAGTTATTTGAGAATTCAAGAGACGCTGAACTTAAAAATGATGCTTTGAAAATAGTAGCGCACTTTATGGGAGACAGACCAGGAGTGTGACAGGATGAGTTCTCACTACCTCTATGTTCAGATACAAGTGGCCATTTTGTATGTTGCCTTCCCAGCCCCCTAATGAGATCTGAATTGGAGGGAATGAGTGCTGTTATGTGCGTCTCTTCCACACAGGGATTGGTCAGGAAGGGTCAGTCACAGACTTTTCTTAAGTTTTTCCAAATTAGAAATAATACAGCAGAGATTTTCCCTGCAGGAAGCCAAGTGGGGCAGCTTTCAGTGGCCCTTGTTCAGCCCCAAGGGACAAGTTGTTCTGACTGAATGAAACCAACAGACAATCAAAAGCATAGAGAGGAGAAACAAAGAGAATCCTGAAGTACCTTAGATCCCTAAAGCCTCAGAAGCCAGCCTGGTCCCTGATTTCTCCAGGCTTGGCTCTTCCACCATTTTTTTAATTATATAATACTTTCCATTAGTACGCTTTTGAAAATTACTTTGAAGTCGATTTCTATCACAGCATAGAGAAAAACTTGCCACCTTGCACGTCACAGAGGCTTGGAAAAAGAATCTTCATCAGCATTCTGGTTGGAATTGCCCTGAATCTACCCTTCAGGTTTTCTTCTTTTTACATTTTCTTTATTATTATTAAAAATTTCCACCTCCTCCCCTTCTCCCA
>LOEQ01010720.1:0-19571 GCA_001685075.1 Bramus lutescens | reverse complement strand
CCTGAATAAACCGCTGACAAGAAGAGCTCCGGTGTTGCGTCATTCCTTGCTGGACGAGGGTAGGCCGCGACATATGTATAGTCCAAAAATTCAATGTCAGGATGCCCTGTAGTGCCTCAGTTGGGCAGCCAGATTCACTTGTGCAGGGCTGATCAGAACCTGTGCTAGACGACACAGCAGAGACGACAGGAAGCGTGAAGACAGAGGAAGGACAAAGCTGGAAGACAGAAAGGAGGGAGGGTGAGGGTAATGTTGTCCTTCCCATCTCCCCAGGAAGCCACAATGAGGGAAAGAAATTAAAGATGAGAAAAATAGTGTGATTGACAGGAAAATTTTAAGGTGAGGCCGTGGCCGTTGAAAATATTAAATCATATGTGTATAGCATCTAGTTCATAGTCCTTCTTAGACAACAAAAACAAGCCTATTGCACATGGTGACAATTGTCTAGTGTTTTTTATTTCTACACATATTTATGAATCCAATGAAACCATGAAGCATGACACATTTTAATATAACTTGAGGACTGCTGAGATTGAAATAATTCTTTTCATACTACTGAAATCTGAAAAAATATTATGTCAAGCTTTTTATCAGAATGTATTATAAGAATCTTTTTAACTTCACTTTTAATTTGCCAAGTTTCTTTAAGCAACACTTTATTAGAGCAGGTCAGCAAATGGTTTGATATGTATGTGTGTGTTTAACTAACTTTGAAAGAATAATTTGATGTTTAGCTGTTTCTGAAAACATCACTGACCCTGAATGCATGGTCTATACAAGCTAAGGATTCCCCAAGGCTCCATAGTGTTGAGATCGTAACCTCCACAACAGAACAGCAGGTTCAGTCAAGTCACTGTGCTGAGACGCCACTTGGGGCCAGATTTTAATAGCTGACAGCTCATAATGGATTGACAAAAGAAAACATCATTAACTTGAATCTACAAAGTCGACATTTCCATATGCAAATAGGAGCTCGCGCATATGTGCTGTGTACAAGTCTCATTGCTTGTTTAGTTGTCTGTATGTCCTTTCGTTTGCATTCCTTTGTCTTTAAGTTCCCAGTGGAAAGAAAACACGTCTGGAAGCCCACTTTCCAAAACAACAACAGGTGCACAGACTGAGGCCTGACTAAATACTTTTTGATGGTAATGATAGCTGTATTGTTGATTTTTCTTTCACACAAAGCAGTGTCAGCACCCAGGAGTAAAAGGATTGTCATGAACAATATGTTTGAACAGTGGGACATAAAGGGTACCATGTATTTGTGTAACCGGGAAAGGCTGAACTGACCCTGAGGGTGTGCTGTCAAGAAAAAGCTTTCAATATCTTAGCTTAGGTTCATAAAAATCAATTCTTACAGATGACATTTCCTACATTGTAAATTAGATAATCCTTTTGTATTTATCCAAAGATGGAGCTGAGAAATTTCATTTATTTATGCAAAGCACCGTTTTATTTATAATACACATCTAATACTACACACACACACACACACACACACACACACACACCCTAGTCCTGGCTATGAGAAAATTATTTACAGTTTCTAGTTAGGAGGTCCTTCTTGAGAAATGGCACCTGTTTTACAGACTTGTACTGATTAGGTGTGATGAACCAGATCAACAAATTTAAGTTATTATTATCTCTCAAAATATATGTATTAGACTGTGATTAGGTGACTTCAGAAAATAGTCAAATGTTAGATTTCCTTTGTGAACAAACAATCTTGATTTCAGTGTGTCTGTAAGAACACATCCCTAGCATCCATAGCCTGGCGAGATCTCTATTCCCTTTCTGCTTCCAGGGCTCTATCTTTTTTAGCTTGTCCCTCCAGTCTGTGTGTGTACAAATGTTGTGTGTTAAGATCAAGGAGTGGACACCTGGCTTGAGTCTTGGAGTTTCCATCACTTGCTCTCAGAAAGATTTTGCTTTGGGCATTGCAGCTGGGATTCTCTCCATTCTTGCTGCAACTGCTGAACAACTACACTGCAGCCCCCCAACCCTGCTTCCTCTCTACCTTGCATCCTCCTTTTACCAAAGGGGAAACACATGTTTCTCAAACTCGATTTCTGCTGATGAAAATTTTGTTCAATTTCACAGCTTGACTTCAGAATTTTCCCAAGTGATGGTAAATTCCATTCTCTTGCCAAACAAGGAAATAATCTACGAGCCTATTTGGGAGGAAAAATCTCCAAATTCCCCTCAAGCCTCAGTATCAGATAAATGTAAGAAGAAAAGACTTTGGTATGTCAGCCTCTGCTAGTCAAGATATTACCTTGCATAATGATTGTAAATTTAGGAAAAATATTTAATATGGGTTAAAGGAACATTGAGTTACTAAAATGTACCCTCTGAAGTACAGATATCCACAGCAACGACAATTTTTGAAGCTGGACAGGTAAAGCTAGAAGTGAAACGAACAAGTAACTTAGAGTTGAATATTTGCACTATCAGTTAGAGTGTTCAGTGTTGCTATCTTTCTTGCATTATGTATCCTATTGTTTTGGTTGGGAAAATTCGTATCACTAGCTCATGTATCTTTGTGAAAATATTTATTTCTTTGTTGGTTGTGTGTATCAGTGTAAGCCTAAATTCCATTTCTTCCCTTAGTTCACCACAGCCCAGATTCAAAAGACTTTCTATAGGTCACTTTCATTAAAGGTGTCATAAAAAATAAATGACTTGTTGCGGGTAGGGAAAGTACAAACCAGAAGGGGTGGGCTGGAAGCTGAATTACCAGTGGCACCAGAAGAAGCCTTCCTATTCTTTGGGGTTTTTATATTTGTGTTTAGTTCCGGTCAAGCAAGTCTATGTCGTAATCCCTACCTAACCAACTTATTTAGGTTTTAAGGGCTGGTATTGAAAACAACAAAAGCAGGTGAGACTGTTTAGCCCTAGGGAGGGTTTTAGATGTGAGCTAGTTTATTTGTTTAATCCCCAGGCAAACCTAAAGTCAAGCTAATCAGAATGAGAGAAACCACTTCCTTCATATGAGCTAGGATTGTGAGAAATTGTTTTTCAGGGTGCTTTATAGCCAAACCCCTCCAAGGGCCTGGAAGAGCTCTCCAACCAGGGCACAAATATTCAAGGAGAACCTATTTCTTTTACGGTTATTTTTATCCTACAATAAACAGCTTAAATTTGCAGACTATACTTTTTGACTATAAAGTGGGTTATTTCTCAAGATGCTGGAGCCTTCCCATAACAGATGGAATAAATAGAAGAAAATGCTGAGAATACACCACTGAAATTCTGATTTATTCAATCATTAACAAAAAGAAGCACAATTTCAATGGTAATAGAATGAAAACCCAACTGTTTCGCTTGCCTTCTGAAAACTTGTTTTCTGTGGAGAATGCTGCTCTTAGGCAAACACCTATTTAAACCTCAGCAATGTATAATCTTAACTCCAGGCAGCATGGTTGCATAAGTTTGGTGATTTGTAAAACCTCTGCAATGAGGGGATGAAATATTAAAGTTTACTAGTATAAACAGCATCAGCAGCCCAGGGAAGGTGGAGCAGCCCCAAGAAAGATGCTGAACCCTTCACAAGGATCTTTCAGTGCTTCCCAATGCACCTGCTTTGAAGCAATTTAAATCATCACAGTCCGTGCATGGCATTTGCCGCCTTGACACTTAGCAAGCAATGGTCAGTAATGTACATATTAGGCACAATTAAGAAGAAGAGAAACAAAGATAAAACAGACATAACAAATAAAAGAGGAAAAGTTGTGCAAGGATCAGTAGGAAGATGGAAAATAAGAAAAGATCACCAGGGTTAAATATGACCTGAATACATTCTATACATGAAAGAAAATGTCAAAATGAAATTCACTATTAAATGTAAGTAATATATGCAAGTAAAAACTTTTTAAAAAAGACATTTAGGGGCAATAGTACTTTAAAAAGTATCAAGAGGCTGCTTCCAGCTCAGAAACCACAATTCAATGCTTCTTAAACTGACTGTTTGAACACAATAAAGCTAAATAATATACAATTAAGTTTTTAAAAAGTGCAAGAAACCAAAAATGAAAAATGTCAGAGTGCATGGGATTATATAAAGTCTGTGAGAATTCATGCACGCTTGTGCAGATCCATATATAGAATGGATCTATATAAATTCAGGTGAAATATCCACCTGGTTTGCTTTCATATCATAACAAACCAGCAGGTTATAAAGATTTCAGCACACATGTGCTTTAACTCTGCATAGAACATGAGTCCTTGAGTTGGGTAGACCAACAAAATTGGAGCCTGCAGCATGGCTCTGTGACTAATTCACGATGTGACCTTGGCTAACTCAATTTTTTAACCTCCCAGAGTTCCCTGTTTTCATTTGGAACTTGGAAATAGGACTTCTAACGGGTATGTAAAGAAGCCCCTTCCAGCTCTAAACTTCTGTAATTGTGAGATCTTGTTTCTGTTTGTCTTTAGTTGACTGGTTTTTCTTTTCTTTTTTAAAACATAAACAAAACAAAATAAGTTCTCATGGAATTATATTTTGGACATTCAACCCCATGTCTATCAAGCTAAAGAGAAATGATTATGATACTGAGTCTTCTCTTTTATCCTTTATTATCTTTGTTTACATTGTATTAAAAGTTCTTCAACATCAAGTTGAAACTTTGTATCTGCTTGCCCTAAAATGAAAGTTCAATGAGACCGTTTGGAGGCAGAAGTGGTTTTGTTTTGTGTATGTCTCTACATGAGAGCCTTACATTGCCCAGCCTGGTCTGTGATGTCTGGCTTTCAGTGACTCCCATGCTCTAGCTTGATGAGTAGCTGGGCAATTAAACCATTTTGTAAATAAGTAAATAAATAAATAAATAAATAAGTAAATAAGTGTGTGTGTGTGTGTGTGTGTGTGTGTGTGTGTGTGATTCTCTCACATTTACCTATTGCTTTCCTTATCTCTGCCTGGATTCAGTCTTTAACATTTAGACAAGAGTGGATTCCTGAAGTATTCTTACTAAGTGTTTTAACAAGTTATATACACACACATACACAGAGTCTGGATAAATATCTTAAATCAAAATATTCTGAAACATCTCATAATATCAATAAACTACTACGTTGTTATTGTTCAAGCCAGGGTTGTTTATTTTTTAAAAAAGATTTATTTATTTATTGTGTATACAGTATTCTCAGTGCTCTGCCTGCAGGCCAGAAGAGGGCACCAGACCTCACTACAGATGGTTGTGAGCCAACATGTGGTTGCTGGGAATTGAATTCAGGACCTTTGGAAGAGCAGGCYGTGCTCTTAACCACTGAGCCATCTCTCCAGCCCTGCCAGGGTTTTTTTAAATAGCGCTTTTTTGAGCATAGAATATGATTACATAATATCCCCCTTCCATTTATTTCCTCTTAACCCTCCCATGAACTTTCTTCTGCTTTGTTCTCTTTCAAATCCATTGCCTCTTTTTCTTTAATTATTGATATATATGTATATATGTGCATGTTATATATGGGAATATATCTACATCTATAGATATATAGATATTCTAAAATTGAACTTGCTGAATCTGGAGAATGTTATGTTTATGTATCTGTTTTCAGGGCTGACCATGTGGTGTGAGATAACCAATTGGTGTTTCTTCCCTGGGGCTGAAAACCATGCTGTCCATTTCCTGAATATCTGCAGTAGTTTAAGCCTCTTCATTTTTCCGCGCACACGTGGTATCGTGCCTATCTCTTATTGCAGGTGTGTGTTTTGTTAGGGTTTGTTTACCATGGCATTGCGTGATTGGAAAAGACCCATTATGAATAAGCCAATGCCTGAAATGAAGTGGAACCTTGATTTATTTGGGTAGGACCGTTCTCCAGGGATGTAAATCATATTTTGGTGTTCATTTACCTTTGCATTCTTTCTGAGGCACCAGCACCAGGGCTGACGAATGGGAATCAAATGAAGTGTGCTAAGTGCCTCTGCTGGAGGGCTTCATCTCCCCACATGGCAGGGTGTGATTTATCTCTGCAATACATCACCCGGCTTATTTTCCTTTACTTCTTTTATTTAGTGTTGCCACAAATAATATCAACTGGCCATTGGCCATGAATCCTAAACAGTAGTAAATTAATGAAATAAGCTCCATCTACGAAACTCATCTGCCCCCAATTTGATTGGAGCCACTTTGGTTGGGCCAAACCATTTATAGACGAGCTCCCTTTATCAGAGAAGCAGCTTCATGAGTTCTCTGCAACTGTGGTGTATAGGATCTGCAGGGATTTTAATGAGACACTTAAAAGTTGACTCTGATATCCCAGTTACTAAGGGTGTTTTATGCTTATGAAATCTGCATCTTCACTCACCCTATGACTTCAATGATAACTCGCCTATTGGAAGCAGCTGCACACAGATGGAAAGGGCCATTCTTTTCTCTTGTTCGGGGAGGCAAGGGTTACCAAGCTTACTTAGTATTGGAGTTTCTTGCTTAGGGTGGTAAAGTTTCCTCTGGGCACACAGACAACTGTCCCAACCCTGCGTTGTGCACCTAGTCCTGCGTCTCTCTGGAAAGCTAAGAGTCAAGAAGTAAGTCAGCCCACAGGAATGCAGAGTTCCTAAGGGGCAGTTCACCTTGGTATTGGAATAGATGGGTTGCACCAAGGGAATGGCGTTATGAAAACAATCTGGTCCATTTCTTTCTAGTGGCTTTAGCAATTATAGGGGGGCAGATTTGTTCCAGCAAAAAGCACTTATCTGCAAGGTCAGGAAACCGTCGGTAAATCCAAAGCAGGGGAAATACCAGAAAGTTTGATAGTAAAGCAAACCGACAGTCTCTCGGCGCTGAGGAAACTGCTGGTAAAGCTGGATGCGTGAGAGCTGTAATGGGGGCCACGCACCCCAAAGGGAGTCGTAGTCACATGAGACTCCGGATGGAGGAAGGGGAACGAAACAGAAGGACAGAAATTCATACAGCTTGAGGCAAGAAACCTTTCGAGAGGGTCCTTGTGACCCTAGCCCAGAAAGAGAAAATGGAAACCCTTGGCATGGCTTGTCTCTCTCCTGCACATAAAGGAAGGGGTGAGGTTGATGTTGCAGTGATCCTCCACATATTCCTGAAGATTATGCCCTCCTCGGAACTCCTCAGTCAATACCTGATTAAATCACTTGGAGGCAATCCCAGAAGTGCCTGGTGTTATAGTTAAAAGCATATTCAATATCCCTGTTTGTCTGAAGAATTTGGTGCATGCCAGGATCTCAGACTCTCCCAGGTTTTCAAAGAAGTTAAAAGTGTTAGATTATCAGAGTTATGATCCTTAGCCCACAAATTCTGTTCATGGTGATTTCCAAGAGTTATTTGGAAATTTTGTAATTTTCCAGATAAAGTTATTAAATAATGCTAAACCCAACCCACAAGTCAAAGTTCTTTAAAGAAATCTCTGTCTCTCTGTCTCTCTCTGCATATATATATATATATATATATATTGTGTACACATGCACCCATAGAGGCCAGAGGTGTCAGATACCCTGGAGCTGGACTTATAGGTGCTTCTCAGCCACCTGATATGGGAGTTGGGTCCTACAGAGGAAGAGCAGAAAGAACCCTTAGCCGCTAAACCCTCTCTCTAACTCTAAGTCATTTATTCTAAATAAAAACTAAAATGTCCATTAAAATAATCAAATTAGAAGGGAAATACAAGGAAGAAAAGAAGTAAAATAAGGAAATGCAAGGAAGAAAAGATGGATGGATGGATGGATGGATGGATGGATGGATGGACAGATGGAGGAGGAGGTTTGCATTCATTTATGTACTCACTTTTCTTTTTATTTGGTGATTTTTTTTGCTCCACTGTATAAAATTACTGTAATACTGAGTCTGAGGAGAAAGGAACTACTAAATAGCAAATAAAATGCATCCAGGCCTATATCATATGTCATGCATTTATCAATATGAGTCATGGTAACACCTAGACCAAAAATACTTGAAAAGAACAGTAAGTCTATATCCTTCTCTGAAGTTCTGAAGATGCCCAAGAAAAGAATGTGTTGATTTTACTTACACATAGAAAACACACTCTGCTATATTGGCTTTCTTTCCTTCCTCCTAGCCCCTCTGGCTAACAGCACCAGCACTCTACAGAATAGAGTTTGAGAAATGCTACTCCTATAAACTCACAGAATCAGACTCTGTGCCTGACTCTTTCAGAGATCATAAACAGTGAAATGTGTCCCAGGCAGAATGAACACAAGAAATGCTGAGTTTATCAAAGGAATTCTTCACTAAGCCTTTAGAATATGATAATCAAAGAGGGTTGTGGGGAGAGTCTACAGAAGATTACTCCAGACATCCTTACCTACCATGTTTTCCCTTCTTTGAATTTGTAGAGGACGTTAACTGGCTTTTGGAAACTGCAATCTCTGTGCATGCTCCATTGGTTACCCCAATGGATTATCTTGAGTTTGAATCAAGTTGCTAAAGTCACTCTGAAATTAGCAATGATGCCACACTGACATTCCCTGGACCCCTGGGAGAGCGGCTGGCAGGGTCACCTAGGGCACTTTCTTGTACGTGCACTCTCTCCAGCTGCCATATTCATTACCCACACCTCTTTGATTCCTTTCTTAGTCACTGTCTGAAGCCAGTGTTTGCCATGTTCCACAAAGTTTGAGATGTGCAGGTTTTTCTTCATGCTTGTTCATTAAGAACTCGTATTTGGCGTCTGCGTTTTTTAGCTATCACCAGCAAACCTCCACCAGTTCATGGTGGGCACCTTGGCAGCCAAAGACACCTTTGTACTTTCAAATGTACCAGAATATTCTCTCATAAAATCTGACATATTCAGTTTAATAATTTAACACCAAGCTTAATATCTACTCTAAACCAAATCCATTTAATAAAGACCTTATTACTCTGAGTATTATCAGCAAATTTATCAATTTAAATATGTTTTTTATGTAAGTTAAGAAAACCTCCAAAAACTATAAAATTGTTTGTATTTCTTGAGACAGAGTCTTGCTGTGCAACTCCAGTTCACCTGGTCCTCACTATATAGTCCAGACTGGCCTAAAACACCTTATAGTCATCCTGCTTTAGCCTTCTGGGTGTGTGGATTATAAATGTGAATGGTACACTTAACTCAAAATGTAAGTTTCTCTGGTGGTCTCTATATGCTAATTTTTTACTTGGTAATGTAATTCTTTTTTAATTTAAAAGCTTTATTGTTTTTTATTGTTTTTATTGCACTGTGCATATTTCTCCACTCTCCTCCCTTCCTCCCATCTCTCCTTTCTACCCTTCAGTGACCCCCCATGCTCCCAATTTACTCTAGAGATCTTGTCTTTTTCACCTTCCTATTTAGATCCATGTATGCCTCTCTTAGGGTCCTCTTTGTTGTCTATGTTCTCTGGGGTTGTGGGTTGTAGGCTGATTCTTTGCTTTATCTAATATCCACTTATCAGTGTATACATATTACATTTTTATTTCTGGGTCTGAGTTACCTCACTCAATATGGTTTTTTTCTAGTTCCATCCATTTGCATGCAAATTTCAAGATGTCATTACTTTTTTCCCACTGAGTAGTACTCCATTGTGTAAATGTGCCACATTTTCTTTATCCATTCTTCAGTTAAGGGGCATCTAGGTTGTGCCCAGGATCTGGTTATTGAAAATAATGCTGTTATGAACATAGCTGAGCACATGTCCTTATCATATGATTGAGCTTCCTTTGTATATATATACACACAAAAAAGTTGTATTGCTGGGTCTTGAGGTAGATTGTTTCCTAATCTTCTGAGAAACTGCCATAATGATTTCCAAAGCAGCTATACGTTTTTGCACTCTCACCAGCAAGGGAGGAGTGTTCCCCTTACTCTACAGTTTCTCCAGCATAAACTGTCTTCAGTATTTTTTATTTTGTCTATTCTTAGAAGTGTAAGATAGAATCACAGAGTTGTTTTGATTTGCATTTCTCTGATGACTAAGGATGTTGAGCATTTCCTTAGGTGTCTTTCAGTCATCTGAGACACATCTGTTGAGAGTTCTCTGTTTAGGTCTGTTTGTTATTTTTTATTGGATTATTAGTTATTTTTATGTCTAATTTTTTGAGTTCTTTATATATTTTGGGAATCAGTCCTCTGTGTGATGTGGTTTGGTGAAGATCCTTTCCCATTCTGTAGGCTGCCATTTTGTCTTATTGACCATGTCCTTTGCTTTCCAGAAGCTTCTCAGTTTCAGGAGGTCCCATTTATTAATTATTGCTACTGTGCTATTAGAGTTATATCTAGGAAGTGGTCTCCTGGGTCCATGTATTCACGTGCACTTCCCACTTTCTCGTCTATGAGGTACAGTGTGGTTGGTTTTATGTTGAGGTCTTCTGCACATCATTTACCAACCAATTATTGATTCCTGACAGTCTGACATTTCAGTATAGGCAAACTTAAAGCTGATTAACTTTAAGAATGCCATTATTCAGTCAAAGAAGTATGAGTTCAAACAAAAATTTGAAATTATATAACTACAATGCTACTAATAAACATTGTCTAAGTTATTACAGAAACGAGAAAGCACAGGGAAGCTGACAAAGGGATAATATCAGCCAAGTCTTCACTGGAGAAGGGATCTTTAAGATATGTTTGGAAGAGTAAATTAAAGATGCACTGTGATATTTCAGAAGATGAGTATTTATAAGTTATATTAAAGCATGCGAATATTTTTGCATGCCAGGAGATGGGGCGGGCGGGTGAGATTCTAATGCTTATTGAGGTTTGAAAGAATTGCTATAAATCAGGCAAAAGAAAAAATGATATCCAACTCGGCTTACTGGGGGCCTTCAATAATTTGTTAGGCAATTTGAACTTGACCCTGGAGGTTAGAGAGATCAGCAGAATTGAAGCAGAAGTGCATGGATGTGTTTGTATGTCAACATGATCAAATTAATGAGAGAAGAAGGTGCTAGAAGATGGCGGCAACCTCTCACAGAGCTTCCTTGACCCCATGGAGCTCTGTGTTAATTCTGATGTTGCTGGGTGATGCTATCAGACTACATTGCACAAAACAATTATAAGCATTCTACCCACTCTCTTTGACCTGTTGTGTCAACAGTAAAGCCTTCTGCCTGACTTTCATCTTCTTTATTTACTTAAGGATTTGTTATCCCTGTATCTATGCAAAACAAACATTTTAATAAAACAACTTAAGCAAAAGGTTTTGCAACAGTGTCTGATAGAGTGGTATGTGCTACAAAACTTAGAGTAGAAGCATTATGTGTGTGGAACAGAATGCCCTAGCTAAGTCAGATGGGAAGCCCTGTGATAACCCAATCTCAAATGCCCCTTCATGTCTGCCCTCTGACGCCAGCAATGATGTCTCCAGCATACACATGGAACTCAGGACTCATCAAATCTTGTTCTGTTCAGACATCCCACTTATCTCTACTTACAATTTATTCACTGAGGCCTCACACCTTGGCTTAGGACTCTCCCACAGCATGCATGCCGCCACTGCACAGGCACGTGAATCCTTTGCATTTCAACCCAGGTTCAAATTATTCCCTGCCACTTTTCCCATTTGATCATGAACTATATTTTCAATTATGTTTGCCACTTATTTTATATGTAGAATAATATTGGGCATTCTCTAAAGCTATTACACAATTTATCTGACTTCTGGTTTCTCAACACCAAAAAAAAAAAAAACACAAAATAGACAGAATGCTAATACTTTAAAAACAAAATGAAAGTGTAATTTGGGGATTGACATTCTAGAATATTTGTGCTAGTGATCAGTTTTAAAAATTAATCACCCCACTCATGCTTATAATCCTGGCAGCTAAGAAGCTGCTGCAGGTAAATCACTGTAAGTTTGAGGTTAGCCTGTTTACATAGGGAGTGGTAGGTCAGCCTAGCAGGAATAGATAGAGACTTTGTCTGAGACTAAAATAGAGAAAAATCAATGAGATTTTTTTAATTAAGACAGATAGTGAAGATAAAAACATATATAGCTAGCCAAACTCTTGACTCTGGTAAATGTGTGTGAAAGCATTAACCATGCCGCTCTTTGGACCTTGTTCAGTAAATTTTTTTCTATCTTTTCTTTTTATAGGGAAAAACTATGAAGAAAAAAATGGTATGTTTGCTTTCATTATTTTACACATGAAATGTCAGTGATTTTCTCAGCTACTAACACATTTTAAAATGAGGTATCCATGCTGCAGTAGATGGTCCTATGTGCAGGAATACATGGGCAGCATTAAATGGTCTCAGTGAGCTTTTTAAAAAAGAGTACATGGGAGGGAAAGTGGGGAGGTGGAATTGGAAGGAAGGACATAAGGATTGATTTGATAAAGCATATTATAAGCATGGCATAAAATTGTCAAACAAGAAAAAAAATTTATAGAAGATGATGACTCAGACCTAGTGAGAAGAATTTCCTTCTAATGAAAATCAAGTCAAGGAAAACTATTTAGATGAAGCAAATCCTGGGGATTTCTGTGGTACCATCACCAATTCATACTCAGGTGACCTTGCCCATAATATCAATCTGACCACAAGGAAGTTACTGGGATCTCTGTGCAAAACACCTTTCCACCTGAAGTTTGGTTCTCAGAAGGTGTGGCTTCACACCTTCCCCAGATGAGATAACTCAACTACAGTTGGCGAGTTTTTGTAAACAGAATGCTCCTTCACCTCAGCCACAGCTCCCTGTGTTGCTGAATTTAACAGATTCAACCCAAATAAGGAGCATGAGTAGTCACTCACGCTGCACTGCACGCAGGGTGCTGCTGCTGCTGCTGGAGACCTTGCCTCGGATTGCCTCATGGCCTCAACATTTATCCAGCAAAGAACTTGAAATTAAGGACTTCTTTCTGAAGTCGGAAACCAAGGTGTGAACAGAGGTCATTCCCTTTCAGGGCTGAGGGAAGGATTTGTTTGACAATGCTCTCTTTGGTTTGTAGATAGCCATCTGCTTGTTGGCACATTATTCCCCCAGTATGCTGGTCTGCCCTCTAATTTCCTCTCTTTACATGGATACTAGAAATACCAGATTAGGGCAAATCCTATTGACCCCATCTTAAACTGATTACTACTGTAAAGACTCCCTTTCCAAATAGGGTCACATTTATAAACACTGAGTTTGGGCTTCAACAGACAAATGGGGAAGGGGATCTGGTTCAACACATAACACAAACTTTCTCATTTTTATTGAGTCATTACTTAAACTTTTACTTATTTACTACATAAAGATTATAAGTGATTTAAATGTGTATTAGGAACAGCAGCTAAGATAGTTTTTCAAAACTAAATAGATTTAAATAATAATAGAAATACTCAAATGTTAGGCTTTACTGCTAGATGTTTTAAATTTTATAATCAATGGTTTCTGTAATATAATATAAACTATGAATTATGAAATGCCTGCACGTCTTGCATTGCCAGAATTCATGGCACTAAATGCTTCCTACTCCATAGGCAGAATAGAGAGTTTTTGGATTGTTATGGGAGATGCTGTTGAGTCCTCAAACCTCCAAAGTGTTCAGTCAATTTGTAGCTACAGTCTGGTGTCACAGCAAAAACACTGTCTCACATTAAAGTGCAAGTATTCTAGAAAGCATTGGAACATCAATCCAATTATTAACTGAAAAAAGATTGTGTTCAGTTTAACTTTGCCAGTTTTCTTCTATCCAATGGCTCTGTAAATCTGACCAACACACTTCCTGTCTGATGCTATAACCAAAGACCAAAAGCTGGGTAAATTATTAAAAATTGAAGTTTACAGGATGGATTTGGAGGTTCACACCTACTGTCTAAACTGCTGGGAAGGCTGATGCAGGAAGTTATTGAATTCCAAGCTAGAAACAGCTTCATAGCATATTTTAGATCTGCTTGAGCAACATAAAAGACCCTGTCTCAAAAACAACAGAAAAAACAATTGTGTATTTGGCTATGGTTCTGGAAAATTCTTCAGTAAGAAACCATACCAGGTAAGTGCCTTCGTAATGTCTCATGGCATGGTGGAGGTCCAGAGATCGCCAGCTACAGAGAAAGCAAAAGTCATTGGGTCTATGCTGGAAACTTCTCTACCCAAATGAGAAGGTCCTTTGTATTAAAAATGCTTTCATTAAATAGTGGACCATTTATGACTTCATAGTTTCCAAAGGTCTTACTTCTTCCCACGATCACAGTTCCACCATGCCACTAAATTTCAACATGAACTTGGCTGGACACAGTCATATCAAAGAATCAAGGAAACATCACTTTCACGCATCTATGACTTTCCAAATTAAGCTCAATGAACCATGATCTATTCCCTGAATTGCTGATTTATAACCTTGACTGGGTGCACACCTTAATTTCTTATTCAATAAAAGTTAAAGTGTTCTATGCACCAAATATTGTTGAAAGTTACTTGAAGTAACTTAGTAAACGTAAATGTTTTGACAGGGTCAATCTTGAGATAAAAGTTAATGTTAGTTTGGCTTTCTACAAATAGCCAACTATACAACAAACACCTAGAGCATTTCAAAGAGGAGGCTGGCCTTATCACATTGCCTCTTGGAAACCTTTTCATATTGTTTAATTTCTCTTGTTTCATATCTGAAAGTCTTGTGGTGTCCTCTGAGGACTTACTTAATGATCTTCCCACCCTTGTTGCCTCTTTACTCCTCTCCCTTATGATAGTCACACTCATGATCCTTCTAAAACAGTGATAGTCATCAGTCTGTCTCAAGGTTGCATGTCTGTCTACCCTTCTTCTCTCTTCCAAGTAGAGAAACAAAGACTCCTCAGTGCCTCAGCAAAACATCACCTCAGGGTTAACTAAGCACAATGCCCCTGCAGCAATTCCACTGCCTAATTTATAACAGCTGTAAATAATTATGTGTATATTTCTCTCATAGTATTGAACTCTATTAGAACAAAGATTACATAGTAACATTGCTCTTGCCTTCAATCTACTATAGTACTAAATAAATAAAAAGAATTCAATACATATGGGAGAGAAATTGGTTAGAAAAAAAAGAGGACTCTAATTGCTGATGAAGCCTAAATTAAAATACTGTGGGTTTGCAATGAACCAGTTTAAGTGGTGGTAGTCTCGGTGGTTACCACGAAACTTCAGCAATAACCCCCAAGCTGTAATACCTTTCCTGAGCATTCACTGCAAGCTAATCTTATAAAGCCCTTCTGGGAAGCAGGAAACCTTGGTCTCTCTGTGTACTTTCCGTATCCGAGAGATTCATAATGTTTTTTAGGAGGTCCTGTTAAGAGTTCCGAGAACTTACAATAAAGGAAGGAGAAGGTTTATTAAGCCTCTCCTTCCCCAGAATAGTTAATATCACTAAGAGTACTTGCTGGAAAATGCTGGTTTAAGAAAGGATAAGCTAGTTTCTCAACCATATGTTTAAAAGTCGTTTGCTTGAAAAATTCCATTCTGTAGTTTTCTTTGTCTCGAAAGAAAGTCTGGAGATCATATCTTTTGTTGTTTCTTAAATTTTCCATCCTAGTTTGCTTTTCTGCTTCTGTAATAAACACCATGACCAACATCAATTTGGCGAAGGAAAGATTTGTTTCCTCTTGCTGCTTAAATAATTCATCAAGCTGTGGAAACAGTGCAGAGCTCAAGGTAGGTATCTGAAGGCAGGGACTGAAGTAGAGACCATGGTAGAACACTGCATCCTGGCTTTCTTGGCTAGTTTATATGGTCCAGGTCCATCTGTCTAGAGATGGTTCTGCCCACATAGACTGGGTCCTCCTACATCCATTGGCGATTAGGAAAATGAATCACGGACACAGACAAACTCTGATCTGATCCAGACAATTCTTCAGTGGAGATTTGCTCGACTATAGGATTGTGCTATGTTGACTCTTGAAGCTAAATGTGACATTGAAAATTGATATAAAGAATTAAGCATATTATAAAATCTTTGTCTTTTTATTACTTTTGTTTTTTATTGTTTTTATTGATCTATACTTATTTCCCACACCCCTTCCTTATAAAATCTCTTGCTATTTTAAAAGAAGTATATAACTTTGGATAGCTGAGTTTTAATACCTATGGATTTATAATAATATAAATGGCTACCTTCTACCTAGAATTACTTTAGCCTACTCATAATATTAGAAGCCATCAGGTCCCAAACACTTTGAGTTTGGTGTTTGTTTATTTAGTTATATGTCATATAAATTCACAATGTGCTCATATATTATTTATTTTATGTCACACACTAAAATAAAAACTTCAAAAGCTGAAGTAAATATCAATTGAAAAATAGGCCCAGAAATCTTCTTTGCACAATTGAATTGAAAATTGGACTTTTTACTTGCTTCCTAGATTATATGTGTGCATTTCACCTTAGAAATAATCATTACAAGACTCAGGATTATGTCTTAAGAACAACACAGGAACATTTGAAGGCTTACTGGTTTCCTTCAAACATCTCAGCTCCTGTGTCTGAGGTCTGGCCTGAGTAAGTAGGTAGAAAGACCAACTGTCAGTCTGTAGCAATGACACCTAAACTTTTCTTTACAGATGAAAATAGATGAACAAACCGTCTGTTTTCACAACCTTTGTTTCAGGAATGAGATGTTGTGAAATTTCCTGTCCTGGTGCTGCTGTCTTGGCGTGTCTACTTGCCCTACAGTCTATGAGGGTTTGGTGGCAAAGAACAGGATTCTCTAGAGAACCAAGCTATGAAGGCTGCCAAATAACTTAGGCTATGAATACGCCATGGACTTAGTAAATGAAGATTGTGAAGATTGGTGTTAGGTGTTTTCTTCCTATGTCCAACTCATGGACAATTCTGAATAGTAATTTCAGCATTGAGAAGGCTAATGGAAACGCCTGTGCTAAATTTACCTGGCGCAGTTTGCATTCATGGCATGTTGAACTTTTCTTTACAGAGACTGCCCTCAGTGCAGAGGATTCAGCATAGATTTGTACAGCTGGAAGTTTGGAAACTTCTTAAATTGAGAATTGTTTATTATTCAACCAAAAAAACTGCCAACATCTCAGTGAGCAGCATTAGGGAAGGGAAGATACCTGGGCTTCGGAGAAAAGGGGAAAGGAGATGATGCTGGTTTGCACAGTAGTTAGATTTAAAGCTATATGATTTAAAACACGTACTTTATCTCTATGACCTGCCATAAAAGACGATTTGTCTCTATTATCTCTATATTATGTAATTGTCACTATTATCTCAGATTTCACCTCAAATTAAAATACTTTGATCAATGACTAAACACATAGTATTGTTAAAATTTCAAGAGTATTATTATTACTATTATTAGGTGTGTGTGTGCGCGTGCGCATGCTCACACATGCATATGTGCGCACAGATACCTGTAGAGGCCAGAAGAGGATGTAAACTCCTCTGGAGCTGGAGTTACTGGTGGTTCTGAGCAGCCTGACATGGGTGCTGGGAACTGAACTCCAGTCCTCTGCAAGAGCATCAAGGACTCTTAAAACCTCAGCCGTATCCCTGACCTCAGATGATGTTTCTCACTGTAATTATTTATGTTATTTTAACCAGAATGGAAGAAGTGAGAATTATCTGCGATCCAAGGTGTATGTAAGGAAAGACTAAATCTGCTCTGTGAAACCTTTGATGCAGAACCACTTGACTGTATTAAACCTCATGACCGTACACAAGCTGGTAACTTTGATTAAGGAATCTTCAGTTTGAACTTGACTTAATCTTTAGTTGAAGTAGAAATTCTGGTGGTAAGGCTTTCTCTCCTCTGTGGTTCTGTCAAACACTGTTATTCATAGAGACAGAGGAATTAAGTCAAGAAAATCCACCATGAGTACAACTTGCTATAAATGAAACAAAACAAATAAACAAAAACCAGAAAACAAGAACAAAACAAAACAAAAACATGCATTCACAGGGCAAAGCTAAATGACTTCTACATCCTATATTGTAATAAGTTCCACAAATTAAACTCCTAAGAAAATGAGTTACAAATAATTTACCCATCAGTCTTGATTTTGAATATTCTTGAACAAATGTTTGAGCTGCAATACATTTGGGCAATTGTCAAAGTCCCCCACTAGAAACTAGGTTAAAAATTAATCAGCAATAGCTTTTTCTGGACTTTGTGGGTTGTATTAGTCTAATCAGCTACTCCCCTGCGGGGAAAAGGCTGGAATTAGAGTTGTCAAGATGAAGTAAATTGGAAGTAGAAATGATGAATTCTCCATTTTCCTCAAAAGAAACACAGATCTTTAAAAAGTAAATTTTCTTTTTGCAAAGTGGGAATTTGCCTCTGTTATCTAATGTTAAAGCAGGAGCAGCCATTACCCTTAGAAAGTGAGAGCCAGTTTACAAAGCAGGGGCAGAGTGGGGGCAAGCTTCAGACTTGATGTTCTAACCCATTCTCTGTAGAATAACAAATGGTTGTCTTTTCAATGTGATGTATTTTCTAGCTCAACATCCCCCCCACATATACACATCTGCAAAAAATTTAGAAAATAACACTTGTTGTGAATGTGTTTTCAAGGTCTAGGAGATTGTGGATTCCTTAACTCTTTATGATCCCAGCATAATCAAGGCTAGGAAGAAATTACTGTGTTTTTAACATGAAAGTCTGGCTAATGGAGAACATCTGTGGAACCATAAACTTCCCCTAAATGACAAAGATAGACCATCATCACACACCTTCCATTTGGGGAAAGGCAAGCTACAAAATAATGTACAATCGGCTTGTAGTACAAGGACTTTCTTAGCAGCAAGTATTGGAGCCATTAGCTCAACCCCCTCAAAGCAAAGTTGTAATGGCCTGTGGAGCACTGCATGATGGGGGTCACAGGAGAGCCATTTAACTGGATTCCTAACATGAGTTATTCATGAAAAAGAAGACATAATTGAAGCGTTTCTCTGCTTGGATGCTGTAACATATTTTTAATAAAAATATAAACAGTGATAGAAAAAGCAGAAAAGAAAGGCAAGTATCCCACAGCAACTGAACCTGTTTAACAGACTCGAAGCAATTCTCTGGCCCTGAGGCAAAAGTGTGTGGACGAACATGCAAGGAAGGTATGTCACGGGTATGTGTCATGGGTATGTATCACCTATCATACTTTTCAGCAAGAACAACTAAGGAAAATGGCCCATTATTTTTTCCATGATAAGCTGGCATTTTTTCCCTCCCACTTGGGATTCCTTGACATTACTTCAGTATAGTTATTGGTGGATAGCTTCAATAATTAGCCTCACAATCCAAAGTTAACATTTAGTATATGCCAACCATTATAACCTTTTATGTTTAAGGTTATCTTTTACAACATTCGATATTCAAAAGTACAGTTTTAGAAATACAAAACCCTCTGTTTTTTCAAGACGTGCCTTTCTTACCAAATTAGCATGTCAAGACACCTATTCAATGTAACTTCATCATGCCCTGGGAAGGACTAATGAAGGAAAGTTAACAGCTCCCGGTTGGAGGCTCCCGTGTGTCTAACTCACACCTAAGGCAGCAGCAAATTCCTAAGGGAGGTCTCTGAACATATGTGCCCTGAAATGTTCAAACTCAAGTAAGAACTGAGTGGAATCCTTCACTGAGGCAAGAAGAAGGAGGAGGAAGAGGAGGAGGAGGAGGAAGAGGAAGAAGAGGAAGAAGAAGAAGAAGAAGAAGAA
>LOEQ01010719.1:22658-34871 GCA_001685075.1 Bramus lutescens | reverse complement strand
TAACTATCTATTCTTCAACTCAATCAAAGACCCCAGAAGAATATAATATTCCCTAAGTAATTAAGAAGTACATTGCAAACAGCTTACAAAATTCTAGAATTGACAGAGATTTCTTGTTGCCTGGACAGTCACCCAAAGTTCTTCTGTACTGTTGGGGCACCCATCTCAGCTTACAGACACAAAGTATCCAGCAGATTTTTCCATGAAGCAGGAAATTTCAAAAACACTGCAGTCACTTTCTTCTGCATCCTGCAGAATATCTTGCAGACTCTTTCATAAAGCAGGAACCCTGAAGGATTATCTCACCTTTAGGCAAGTTCAGCAGTCATTCCTCTGTGGGTCCTGCATGTCTACTCTAGCTGTCCAGGCAAGAGCAGTTTCTTGCTCAAATGGCTAACAAACTCCATGAGGAGCCTCTTCAATGCCCATCTTCCTCTTCAAGTAACTGGTGCTGCCAAGAGCAGATGTGTCTCACTGTCATAAAAAGTCTTAAGTTCTTAAACGTTTTAAATGCCATATTGTGAAGGTCTCTGAAAGATTTGAAGAATACCTAACTGAAATATATCTCTATATAGCTAGAAAACCTAACTCATGTGACTATAAGCTTGACTATTATAGATGACTATCTATTAACACATATTTTAAATTATATATTACATTTTTTAGATGAGATGCACAAACACAATACCTTAATCAAGATCAGAAATACATAGATACATTATAACAAAATTAACCTTAACTTTGTGCCAATAAACCAAGAGCCATACCAAAGCAAATTATTCATTTCTATAGCATACCCAACGTTAAATATATACAAACAATTATAAACAATATTTGGGAATATGGGCACAGTTTTGTCCATACTGCTTCCTGCTGTTTATTGGGCAGAGTATTTCTTTGTAGGGGTATTTCCAGCAATCTTTCAGGAGGACTTGGTCCATCAAAGCATATTAGCCTGGAATGAATCCACAGGTTCTTATCCTCTGTGGAGGCAAAAGAAGAACCTCTTTTACAAAGAACCATGTCCTTAGACCCAAATTCTGAAGTCAAGATACCTTTATAATATACATGCTGGTTTATCTTAGCAGCCCATACAATAAAATGTTTCTCTGTACTTAGCTCCTTCACAGTCAAAAAATTCAAAGAAAACACAATAATATAAATAATTCAGATTCTCTCTCTATAGTCCATCTTTATGTGGCTTATTTTTCTTTACTCCTTTTAATCTATGACTGTGTTAACTTTTTAAAGCATTAATTTTATTTTATGACTGTCTATACTTTTTTCTCTTTGAAGCCTACATACATTTATCCAACACTATAGCTCATTTGTATTTGTCTCTATTGCGTATCTGTAGTTCTTTGCTGTTCAGACGTGCTTTTTAAAATGCTGAGCACTTCTTAAAACTTAAGCTGTGGTATTACTGGGTCAAATAAGGTACTGGCCTCCTTGCCCTTCCCAGTCAAGCATGGCAGAGCCACTTGTGCCCCTGAGCGATGTACACTGCCTCACTTCCAGGCACACAGCTGGTCCAAGTTGCTATCAAGCAAGCCACAGCACTCCGTTCACAAACCCACTCAAATGCTCCATCTCCCAAAAGAGCCAGAGGTCACACTGGCAGCATAGCCCAGAAAGCTGGCATTTTAAACCGGCCAAGGGTTTTTTTCCTCCTATGGCTGAATCAGGAAAATCTCTTTTAAAGGAGCTGTGGCAAGCTGCCAGCAAACAGCAAGAAGGTGTGTTAAACTCTGGATTTTTTGCTTTTTGTCTAGAATTCCTTTTAAAGCTTTCTCACATTTTATGTGGATTTAGTTGGCCCCATGTTGGGCACCATTTTGTAGGAGGAGGGTGCTTCTTAGCCACTCAGAACCGAAATAATCACACAGAAATTGTATTATTTAAAGCACTGGTTGGCCCATTAGGCCAGTTCAGGCACAATTTCTATTATTGATTTGGGTCTCCACTTGGGTCATTCTTGTGGATTTCTGAGAATTTCCCTAGTGACGAATTTCTCACTAGACCTATCATAGCTCATTCAATCAATATAGCACTTTCCTTGCTCTCCCTCTCTGTCCTTCTTCCATCTCAAACATTTTCCCTCATGTTCTCCTCCTCCCTCTACTTCTCTCCTACCTTTCCCCTTTCACTCTCTGTCCCCCCAAGCACTCCCATTTTTCTCAGGAGATCTTGTCTACTTCCCCTTCTCATGGAGGATCCGTGTATGTCTCTCTAAAAATTCTGCCAGGGAACTCCTACACTGATAAACTCCTTCGGCAATGTGGCAGTATACACAATTAATTTAAAAAAAGTAGCCTTCCTATAAACAATTTATGAAAGGGATGAGGAAGAAATCAGAAAAACATCACCCTTTACAATAGTAACAAATAACATAAAATATCCTGGGTAACATTCACCAAACAAATGAAAGACCTGTATGAAAAGAACTTTAAGTGTTTGAAGAAAGAAACTGAAGAAAACAGAAAATGGAAAAATTATCCCATGCTCGTTGATAAGTAAGATCAACATAATAAAAATGACAATCTCACCAAAAGCAATCTACAGATTCAATGCAATCCCCATCAAAATTTCAACACAATCCTTTACAGACCTTGAAAGAACAATGCATAAATTCAAATAGAAAAACAAAAAACCCAGGATAGCCAAAAAAATCATGTGTAAGAAAGCAACCTCTAGAGGCATTACCATCCCTGATTTCAAGCTTTACTATAGAGCTCTAGTAATGAAAGGAGCTTGGTATTGGCATAAAAACAGCAGGTGGACCAATGGAATCAACTTGAAGACCCTGATATTAATCCACACATCTATGAACACCTGATTTTTAAAAATGAAGCTAAAATTCTACAATGGAAAAAAGAAAGCATATTTAACAAATGGTGCCGATGAATAGCCTTTTTGATGTCTTTCTGAAAGAGATCTTAGTACAATAATATGCAATTTTTATCACCAACTATTGACTTTTCAGTTTTCATGGAACTTGAAATTTGTCCATGGTGGTGATTTTATATATGTGTCCTAAATTCACCACTTCAAACACAAACTTTATGTTTTCTTTTCTGTTTTCTCACTTTTCCTATTCATTCACCTTCCTAAGTCCTCTATCCTAAACATCCAAATGGTTCCCACATCACAATCTGTAATTGTCGTCAACACCATCAGTTTGATCAGTCATCATTTTCCCTGTAAAACTTTCAGAAATTGCATTCTAACCTCTTCTCATAATTACTCATCTGTCCTAAAGTCTTTCCCCACTGCAAAAGTCAGATTGAGTTTAGGAAACATAATGATATTTCCATTACTCTCTTATTTAAAACCTTCTAATAGCCTCCCCTTAAAGTTTGGATAGCATCCAATTGCTTACCATGATTGATTGACAGCTATCTAGTTTTCTTTCGCTCTGTGCATCCAAACACCCAATGTTTAAAAAGGTTGCAGCCAAGACAGCTTTGGACCATCTGTCTGGATCTGAAACTTGGCTATGCTACTAATGTGTACAGTTTGCTCACCATCTTTTTGCATCAGTTTTCTACAATGAAAATTGGAAATAAAAGTAACAGCACCTGGTTTGGAAAGATTGCTTCCATTATGAGCCACATAAATATAAATACCAAAGATTAGATCCCCATTGACATAAATGCAAGGCTGATAGGCTATACTGCCTACAATCCTGGCCCTTGAGTGGTAAAGACAGTGAATTTGTGGAGTGTGCTTATGAATTAAGCTATTGAAATGAGTGAGCCCTGAGTTAAATTAAGAAAGTATGCTGAGAATATCAGGTGGAGAGTAACAGATAAAAGCACTTGACATCAACCTGTGTTTTCCACAATCATGTACATATGTTTATACTCATACAGGTATACTTACACAAATATGAATACATATACACCAACTATATTTATGCAACACACACACAAAATAACATGTTTCATAACTCACAAGGTTATTCCAAAAGTTTAAGGAATTAGTGTGTGGTGTGTGTATTTGTGTGTGAGCACCTGAAACATGGGAAATACTTCACTAATATTTACTGCTGGTATTTATAAGTTTGACACCAAATAGTTTTCTACACTACAGTAGAAAATGTTAAAGTGGAAAGTCTTTTATTTTCTACATTTTTCCCAAGTCTAAGCTTTGGACTGTCATATAGAAAAGCTCTCATAAATATTATAAGGACTAACAAGCATATGAAAAATGCCTGCAAATGATGTGATGTATGTGTTATTACATATTCACATTCATGTTCAGTTATTATCACCATTGTTAACCTGTTCAGTTATTATCACCATTGTGAATCAAGGCCAAGAGAAAAGTCATTATAAATGTTAAAGGGCATATATTGTGATACCTGACCTCCATTAAGCACCTTAAATAAATTATAAATGGATTCCTTTGTCATAGCTGCCATGTAAGATTAGTTGAATATTTCTGTTTTGCCGATTAAGGATTTGGAATTGAGAAAAATTTGAGGACTTTGATTAGGTTATAGAACTAGTAGTGATACAACTTAGTCTTCACCACATCAAAACTATTTCTCTCCACTCCCCATGATGAAATTTCAGCTTTGCCATCTTTTAATTCTCTTTTCTGAAGCCTAATGAATATCACCATCTAGACTCAAGAGTTAATGAAAGGAAAGTCACATGGATAGCATTGGGTAGATCCCCAGAGAAATGTCTCAGGAGTAAGAGGTTGCTTCATAACTGAAAATGTCACTTCATGTAGTTGATAATTATTCTGAGCAATGACATTGCTAAAGCTTCCTACAGAAATTAAGAGGTTATAAAACACATGCAGCATGGAGATATCACAAATTCATATCCCAGTTATTCTAGACACAGTTCTGATTCTATCTCTACAGATCACTTATTGAAACTTCTATTGTGAATTCAAGAAAATTTCATCTTAACTGATCAGAGATCAGTGGGCCTCCATTATAATATCACAATCTTAGTCATTCAAATTCATTTTCTCTGGACAAACATATTCAATTGCCCAACATGATTAGAGCATTGTCAAAGGTACTTCAATTCTGATATGCTTTCCCTCTTATTATACTTATTTTTGCAGATATTCTAACATGAGGATTTAAGTAACCCAAGAATTCTTCTTATTTACAGTAAGAGCTTGCAGAGTAAGTGGTGATCAAATTCTCCTACTTACTTATTGCGAAGAATTTGCATAATGAATGATAAGTCTGATATGAATTCAACCAAGTAAACTTTAAAAAAAGATTGGCAGGTTTCTTTCAACCATTTAGAACTCATACTATGTAAGGTATTTTAATTGTTGACATATGAATCCATCCATTTTATACGAAATGTGAGTAACTAAACAGCTATGACCTAAATAATTTTTTTATTGTCTCTTCCACCACAAATTTCAACTAAAATCATGACTACATTAAACATGTGCTGCTGTAATTTCTGCCATACACGGAAAAATTGTCCTATCATAATAAGAGAATCGTCAATATTTCAATTAATGGGAATTTTCATGCATAGTCTAAAAAGGCAATTTATATCTGGGTCCTCAAAATGGAAGGCAAAACTTATTTAAACATCACAATTGAGCAATGAGAAGATAAAAAGATTGAATTATGCGGAAATATGATTCTTAATTTAGTTCTAAGAGATTAAATTTCTTTCCTGATTCAGCATTAGCACATCCTCCAAAGTTTAGAATCTCAGAATTTCTTAGTCTCAATGTCTAAGTGTAGGGACAATTTCTTTCATTAAGATGACTGTCAGAGTTTAGAGTGGAATTTTCTCCATATTTACTGTATTGTCTAACACTGCTGCTCACCTGTGAAGTAGAGTTCATGCATTCATCCACAGATATAACTTTTTCATGCTTCGTGTTTTAAAAGTTGTGACCGATTGCTGAGTAGTGGTAACATACACCTTTAATTCCAGCATTTGGGAGGCAATGGAAGGCAGATCTCAGTGAGTTTAAAGCCAGCCTGATCTAAAAGGAAAGTTCCAAAACAGCCATGAAAAAAAAATCCCTGTCTTGAGCGAATGGGTTAGTTGAGAAGGAGGAAGGTCAGAGATGAGAGCAAGGAAAGAGATACCTTCAATGAGGGAGTAATTATAGGATTAGCAGAAATATGGCTCAGGAATCCACAAGGATGAACTCTGCTTAGACCCTAAGCAATAGAGGAGAGGGTGCCAGAACTGGCATTGTCCTGTAGATTATCTGAAATATCACCATAGAACCTTCATCCAACAACAGATGGGAACAGAGGCAGAGACATACATCAGAGCAATGGGCTGAGTTCCCAAGGTTCAGCTGAAGAGTAGAAGGAATAAGAATATGAGCAAAGAGGTCAAGACCATAATGGGTACACGCAATGAAGAAATTTACTTGAGCTAATGGGAGCTCACCAACTCCAGCTGGACTGGGAAAGAACTAGCATAGGACCAAACTAGTCCTCCTGAATGTGGTTGACAGGTGTATGGCTGGGGCGGACTGAGGGGCCACTGGCAGTGGCACTGGGATTTATCTCTACTGCATGTACTGGCTTTTTGAGATCCTATTCTCTTTGAATGTATACCTTGCTCAGCCTAGATGTAGTAGGAAGGGCCTTGGACCTTCCACAAAACAAAGTTCCTTACGCTTGCTTAGGTTTAGTGGAGGGTGGGGTGGGAAGGTATTTGGAGAGAAAGGGAGGAGGGGAGGGAGTGGAAATTTGGATTAGCATTTTTTTAAAAAAATAATAAATTAAAAAATAAGAAAATCATACACCCTTTGTATCTAAATTCTTTCATTTAATAGTTGGTTTGCAAGATCCATCTTCTTTTAAAATAAATCAATATCTCATTCTCATTTATGGATAAATATTTCTCTTAAATAAGTGTCACTATATTGTCGGTACTGCATGTGTAGTTCACTTTGTCTCACAAATTTTTTTCACCATTTTGCAGTTGATAAACATTTGCACTATTTTCATGTTAGGACCACTAAGAATAATAAATAATGAATTTACCATCCATTTACCGGGTTTTGACCAGCACACATTTTATATTATGCTGAGTATATACTTAAGAGTAGAACTTCTGGTTCATATAACTCTATCCTTAACTGTTTGTAAACTAGCTGCCAATGTAATTGTCCACTTTATGTGTCTCTTTTTCTGCTACATACTTACTAACACTCTTTATTGAATTTGTTGTCTTGACAGTGTGTGGAAAATTGTATCATTGTATTTTGATTACTTTGAGAGCTTTTTATGTCTATTGACCACTTGTATATCTTTGGAGAAATGTTTATTCAAACTACTTGCCCATATTTAGTTGAATTATATATCTAATTAATTTTTTTATTTAGTTTCCTTTCTTAATAGTTTCAGAGCCGATCATTTTGGTTCCCATTTATGTTGTTGGTATTGTGCGTGGAGAGGCAGATCTTCAAAGCTTATTGTCCTAAAGCTTGAGTGTTATTGCTCAGGATCTACTCTGGCCTACATTAGAATTCATAAGAAGTGTTAAATCCAATTTAGCCAGTTTCACTTTCAAAGCTTCAGTCTATCCTGAGTGACATCTCAATTGTGAATTTCATGTATGTCAAATAAAAAATTTCCTAACAGAAACAATAATGACGTTATGATGGTCAGAATCTTATAGTCTAACACAATAAAGTCCATTTGAAAACTAACTACGTGCACAGGAATATGTATTCCTTGGACTTCCAGTTTTGATTTTCTAAGATTAATTTCTTCAGAACAAAGTTGAAAAGGGTTCTGAAGGACACTATAATTTATGGAAAATGAATAACATCAATGTTTATGAAATTACTAGGACTGTAGATTTTATATCTCTAGTAATACACAAGCAAAAAGAATAAACATTTTGGTTATATTCACTTATATTAAAGGAATATGAGCAAATGGAAGACACACAGTTCTCATAGATTATTAAGACATAAACATTGGAAAACATTCATATAATTAAATTTTATTTTCTAAGTTGAACTAATGAGACCAAATCCATAACTTCGGGTATTTCCACATGAAATAGTGATAATGATGATGGTGGTGAAGTGAATCCCTATTTCCTGATAGTTTTTCAATTTTTAAAATTGAAAAATTGTTAATTGAGTAATCAATATACTGGTTTTGCAATTATAAATTTGTGTGAGGGTGTGAACTTCTCTAATGTTCGATTTTTTAAGTTCATTCTTATATCATTTTTCTGATTTACAGAATGATAGTCAGTTTTCCACCACTGTGATAAAATATCTGCAATAAATTACACACAGGAAATGATTTCTCTGACTCTCAATTTCAGGTTTTACTCCATGGTCTCTTGACCCGTTTCTCTCTTAGAGTAAGGCAGGACAACATGTCATACAATATATGATCAAAAAATCTGCTCAAGAAAAGCACTAAAAGAAGTTACTTTAGATTTTTATGAAACAATTTCCAAATGGCCTCAGGTCTTCCAGGAGGCCTTTGCATATTAAAGACAAACCCATCTTCCAGTAGTACTGCAGGTTGGTGACCAAGCTTTCAGGAAACATTTACAATCCACATAATAGCAAACATCAATTCAAGGTTATTTATTTGGTTTGTTTGTTGTTTGTTTTGTGAGCCTTGAATTTATTGAGCAAACCATGGAATCAAATATCAAACTTTTGAAGGGACGGGAGCAAACAAAAAGGTATATCAAAAAAAAACAAACAATAAAAAGAAAAATCCGAATATCAAACTCTTGCAATAATATGCTAAATTAACTATTTTTACAAGTTATATATTTAATATCTAAATTATCCTAATGATTCCAAACTTAAATTAGTTTAAGTAGTATTTAAATTAGTTTCAAAGTGTTTAATATGATACACATAAGAAGTTCTCTGTGGCGGGGCATATACTTTGGAGTGTGATGGACTGAACGTTTTATTTTGCACTGGTATGTCCCTATACTGTGGTGTTTGTAGCTGTGACAGCCTTTAAAACATTTTTTAATATACAAGTATAAGTATTATGGAAAGATATTTATATGGGCATAGCAAAAATAAGCAAGGAAAATAAAATTGGAAAAAGAAAAAGAATAAAATCCGACTTTCAACTATTAATAACTGTGTGTGTAAATACTTGTCTAAATAGTAACATTTAGCTATACACAATAACTCTATGTACATATAGAAATAGAAATGACACTTGACAGCCTACAGATGGTCAGAGAATCAGATTATCAGAATGAATACTAGATTTAAGTTGGATTTGAGTTCTATAGATTTCTACTACACGAAGCATAGAATCCCTAATTACTGGGTTATAACAGAATTTTGTGGTTTTCAACTGGTGTTTTTTGCATGGGTAGGGGACTGAGAGGGTGACTCTCAGAGAAGCGTCTAACATTTGGGTAAATGTGCAGTTAAACTTCTCACGCATACGAGTAACACATCTATATATCCAAGTATAGGTGGAAGTATTAGAAGGAAAACTTTAATGAATTTGTATAAACTTTGCTACTATTACCTGATTAATATAACAAGATGACAATTAACACAGCATTTTCACTCTGCTGCTCATTATGATGAATCTAGAGATCACTTAAAGTATTTGGGATGATGTGAACAGGACTAACATATTATATTTGAGACTTGAGAGTTCTTGGATTTTAGTATTTTTGGAGGTTTGTTAGGTTCTGTGTCCAATGTCTACTTTATATATAGAATAGTGATTTTCAGGGCTGGTAGAATCTAGAAGGCAGTGATTGGAAAACTACACTAGCAAATATATTTTATGATGAGCAAAATTATTATTTAAATAGTCTAACACTATATAGATAATCACACAAAAATTACCTGACTCAATTTTCTAGGTCAAATTGCATAGAAAAAAATATATCCTATTACAAAATTAAAATATAGGACACTTTTGATAAAGAACATGCTTTATTTAGTCATTAGTATTAACTGTAGCTTTTGAGAACTATTCGGATTCACTACAGTTTTAATACAGTCAGATGACACATTTAGAAGTTCATTGTACCTAGCCTTCCTATGACCACATGAAGTGGGTACTGGTATAACTATCTTTGTATTTTTAATATTTAGATGAGAAAACATTTGCAGATGGTTCCTATCTTTTGTGATGACAAACAGCTGCAAAGAGCTAACATCCAACTCTATATCCTAGCTCCAGAAGTCTGGATTTTAGTCCTTGTAATACTTTCAATCTCTAGACCATGTCTGTACATTAAGTGTCTTGCTCTGGTAGTATTTGGCTGTCTTAATATGCTTGTTTTCCCAGAGCCATGACAAACTGCCTAGTATTTCTCTACAATGTCCATTTGTTACCTCCTGCAGTCAATACATAATAATAACCTGCCTGAGAACTCAGCCACTGTGTCCATTTCCTATGCTTTATCATGATGTCCAGATTTCCATGAAGCCATGCAGTATGGTTTTGATGTTGTCATTTCTTATGATAGAATTTCCTGGCAGCATGACAAAGAAGCCATTTGAGTAAGTTCAAGGGAAGGGATACCAACTTTTAGGAATTTCTCAAGGGTAGAGCTCTTGCATGAATCCATGTTTGGCACTGGTGTTGTTGTTATTATTGTTGTTGCTGTTGTTAATGATAGGGACTAAATATTGGGTGTCTCATGTGTTAAGCAAGAATTCTAATCAGACATGTGCCCAGCTTTCTACCACTAGGCTGTGATATTCATTTGTGTGGAGAGCAGAAAAAAAATTCACTCTTGATCCACTCTTTCACCTGCAGTATGTAGAATCAGAGATTTTCCTGACTGTCTTTATCAGAAGACTCATTTATTTCCAGCTGCATTATCTGATTGATTACATGAAACTAGATTTTAGTGGTCTTAATTTTGAAGGAGCCTCCCAGTTCCACTGAGGGCTCCTTGGGGAAGAGGAATATTAAGAGGACCAATTATCAAAGCTGAAGTAAAAAATAAAAAGCCCTTTGACTTGCAGAATGGTTGTAAAATGGGAAAGTGAAGATTCTTGAAATATGAAGCACTAAAAATAAGCCCATAGTTCAACTGAGACAATTGCTTTTTCCATCAGAAGTTTCATAACATTTTCCTGCAATTTTAGAAGGGAACGAGTATGCCTTTGAAACCAGTTGAAGTGTAGAAATTAAGTTGCAGTGTTCTCTCTCTCTCTCTCTCTCTCTCTCTCTCTCTCTCTCTTTTCATATAGACCAAAGTCGGACACTGTGGGATCCTTCATCCTAACCTTTGCGGTCAGAATATGATTAATTTTTTTACTCATTTTAGTAACAGTCCTTAATTTTTCAATCAGTCACTGTCTTTATGGAATATTGTTGAATATATTAAAGGTTATTTACCTACATTGAACTGATTTGATTCTTAATGTGTGGAAATGGAACTGGTCTCACTTCTCTTCTTCCAAACCATTTCCTGCTCAGACAGAATAAGAAAAACACTCCAGTCTGAATCATACCATGAGATTTTTCCCAGCCTAAAGACTTCTAAAGACGTTTGTGGCCTCAAAATGAAAGCTAAGTTTTCAAATGAAGCAGAAAGTACCTGCATTATCATCATTTGTCTGTTCTGTATTATTTCCCATCAATAAACAGGTATTTCTACCTTACACCTATTTTGGCCCCACAAGAATACACTTTAGCTTTTTGTCATATGTTCTCTTCTTTTTGAGAAGGACCTCTCCCTAACATATCCATAGATTATTGGCAGTCTTCTGTACATTCCAAAGACCCAGAACAGGTGGTTCCTATTTTATTTTCCTGGACACTAAAAATCCCTAACTGTCCCTTCTGTACCAACACTAACAGAAAAACTCAAATGCTATCAGAATTCTGTATTATGATTTACTACTTATGGAAACTCAGGCATATTGCTTAGCCTACTTAAGGCTCTTGGTTTGTTGTCATTTGTTTGTTTGTTTTATCTATGAACAAAGAAGGATAATAAAAATAATTAACCTTATTTAGTATAAGGATGATTAAGTGGTATGCAGATCAATTGCTTAGCCTGAAACCTAAGAAATTCAATAAAGCTAGAGTTATTATTACACTCATCACTGGTGTTCTACTTGCATTTCTTCTGCCCACCATCAAAAATAGCTTACCAGCATAGATCAGGGGAACAAACTAGAAGTTGTCAGGTTTTTTATTTATTAAAAATTTTCACCTGCTCACCTCCTCCCATTTCCTTCCCACTCCCTCCCCTCCCCCTCCCCCTCCCT
>LOEQ01010719.1:0-21707 GCA_001685075.1 Bramus lutescens | reverse complement strand
GAGGTTGAGCATGACCTTAAGTGTCTTTTGGCCATTTGAACTTTTTCTGTTCAGTTCAGTATCACATTTTTAATTGGGTTAGAGTTTTAATGTCTAGTTTCTTGAGTTCTTTATATATTTTGGAGATCAGACCTTTGTCTGATGTGGGGTTGGCAGCTTTTATGTGAGCTCATGCCACAGAGATAATTGAGAGTATGAGCCTTTAGTATAATTTTGTCCTAGACTATCTTCAGGTAGGTAATTCATTCAATAGCTTAGGTAAAGCTTCCTGCTTATCAGGTGTGTGACTTTATGAACACCTTGAAAAATCAGGGAAATACATGGCATATAATTTTTACCTAAAGATAAAGTCCACAGAAATGAGAGATGGAATGGTGAGTGAACTGAGCAGTTCTTGCTCAGGTAAGCACTAAAGAGTTTAAGGAAATTGCTTATTAGATTCATACAGTATTGATATTTAAAATAACAGCAATAACAATAAAAATCACAGATTGAACAGTTTAAAAAGAAATAGATTTTCTCAAAGTTCACAAAGCTATAATTTCAGGATGAAAATGTGACAAATTAATTTCTTTGAACTTCTCGTCTTGACCCATTAAGTTTCCATTCCTGTTTGTATACAAATGCTGTTGTTTCTTATCATAACCCAAGTACTTAAGGACACCATTTGTACATCACCAAAATCATACCCTAATGGCTTCATTAAACCCATAATACTTGCAAATCTCTGTTAAAAGATATAACCATATTATATAGTGCTTAAGGTAGGACATCATTGTATGATTTTGAGAGGTCACAGTTCAGTCCCTAATATGGCATGATAACATCCTGAGAGAGAAAAAAATAGCTTAAATGACATTAATCCTCGATAGGTTTGCCTCTTAAAACTTCTAATAGTATAAAACTTCCACCACTTTGCTGGTGCTTCTCATGAACCACACTACACCTTCCTCTAACAAAGGCTTGGATATCAACAAAAAAAAGTGGGGCAAAAAGATTAGAAGAGGCAAAGGTGGTGGATGATTACAAAATAGTGTCTTCTGGATTCAATACTAACTCAGAACTATTATGGTAAGATACACAAAACTTGTGAAAGCCCAAGCCAGATGAAATGTTAGCAACGAAGGGAGAATTGGGTATGAAGTTCTACCCTTAGTCAAGGAGCTATTAGCAATTCTTCTCTTCTGAAAGTTATACGGTCAGTTTTCTCTAAGAATAAAGCCCTGATAAGTGAACTGCTCTCTAGTGGAAGGCCGCACATCCAAGGATATTTGCTCACCACAAACTGGCCTTGAAGGGAAACAAATGTATGCAAAGCTGGATAGAGAAGGAAGGAGGATGCTCTGAGAAGTGCTGGGTCAGGAAGAGTTAAAAATGATCTAAACACATTGTCTGAAATTCTCAAAGAACTATTAGAAGTATTTTTAAAAGCAAAGATTAATGTCATTCTTGCCCAGAATTCTTATTTGAATGAAAACCGTAGGAATCAGAAGTCTGGTCTGTGGCATAAATATTCTGTTTTGATATTTCCAGCTGTTGACAACAGAGACTGGCAAACTGCAGTCCAACATAGAGTTCCTTCAACTGTAATTATATGACTCATAAACTTGAAATAAGTTTGGACATTTAAAGTGATTCTAAGACAGTAAAGATAAGAATAGTTTGATAATTTTGCAACATTATATAAAATTGTGCATCCACTGTTCATAAATAATATTGTGTTGAAAACACCTTCTCATGTCCATGTAATAAGTAGAATAAATTCCCTACTTTTTTCCAGCAATATATTTGACCACATGTTGCACAAAGCCTAAAATGGTTGCAACATGTCCTTTCTCAGAAAAAAAATAGTTTAAATTTGGTCAAATGTCCCTCTAGGAAGTTTGAAGATAGAATTTCTATGGACCTTATTGATGATCCTCTGCACTAGTACCACCAAACAACTCCATTATTCATTTGTCCTATGTAGAGCCAGCTAAAAAGATTCAATTTATGAGTGCTGAATTTTGTCTTACTTCCTCCTTAAAATGTCCACTCTGTGGCCAAAAAATTTCCTCTAGAAGCTCCAGGTTTATAGTCTGGTCACCATGACTGAGATTCCACTTCTCATTTAAGAAAGCTAATACAATGTATTCATTCTCTATGCTACACAATGGTTTCAGTATTTATTGCCAGCTCAATTATATTTAGATGTGAGCTTCTATCTTCTTAAACTTCAGTTTGACATAAATTCCCTTTAACTTGGGGGGTTGTTTCAGTCCCTTTCCCGAAAACAATATATAGAGGATATAAAGGTACTAGTATGATTTTAATATAGTACATATTTTGAAAATTTCTGATATATGATGCTTAAGAATAAAACACAATTTAAATTATCATTTAAGCGGAAAATCTCAAGTGTAAATGCTATGAATTAGAAAACAAATACATAATTAAATTAATATAGTGATATAGATTTTCACAAAACAAAGAAAATTTTCTTCTCTTTTCTCAATGTAAATTGAAAGACTTGGACATGAAGGTCAAAGCATCAGGCTGTCCCATCACATCCAAGTGTTCAAGTGATCTGTCTATAGCACAAGGGCAACTTTCCTTGATGCCTGCTGGTCTGATACATTACAAATGGAGGGAAATAAAATAGTCATAAATATAATAGTAATAGATTTCATCTCAGGAAAATAAACAATTCTTGAGTATGTTGAAATAAATAAAATGAAATAAATTGATGTATGGAAGATAAGTAAAGCTTTTCTGCAGAGAATCATAATCGATAAGCATAGATTAAATAATGAAAAAGAAAAATATCACTGACAAAACTCTATGATAACATCTTAGTCTAAAAGTATAATTATTATGTTGAAATTAGTGACTGAATATCTGACAAGGTATGGGATAATTATACAAAGTAAAAGTCTCTCCTGCAAGGAACTTTTAATTAGGGAAGAATAGCAACACTGCAGTAAAGGAACTTGGAAACACCACTTTAATTAAGTAATCAAGATTAAAGTTTCATTGAAGGAAGCAGCAGCAGCATCTACTTAGCAAGACTGACAGATGTTCCTATCACAAATGTACAACCTGTCTTAAATTTAATATTCTACTAGACTGGAGAAGAGTCTACCAAATGTATGACCAGTGCCCTTTAAAATTGGCAACACCATGAAAGGCAACTCAGAAATACCTAGAATAGAGGAAACTAAGGGAATAATTTTTATTTAATAACAAGATTCTGGTACTGATGAAGTGAGACTGTTGTAATAGAACTAACCATATTTTGGGGGAGGGGTTGGAATGATGTGGAAGATTTTACTACTTTGAACTGAGAAAGACTTTAAATATTGTTGGCAGAGCTTAGAGGGTCATTATTGCAGAAGCTTGAAAGATTGTAATGTTGGAGATAAATACAGACAGTGGAACTCTGACATAAACACATTGTCGGGGAAGAACATTGACTGTCAAGAGGGCTATTCCCATGATAATTAAGGGTCTGTGTGTGCTGATCTTGCTGCGACTGAAGCAACAGTTGTGATTGTCAAAGAAACCAGGACCACTAGTATAAAATCTCCTCTTTTCCTTGGGAATCCACACATCTAAATTGATGAGACTGTGATCCAAGGATTTGGGGTCACATATGACAGGCCAACTGAACTTGACAATGTAAACATCAACAGCTTTGATGATATTTACAAAATGCAAGATTGGTGGAGATCATGAAGAGCAGCAGGACATTTTGGCAGTGTTAGACTCCCTGAAGGAAGATCCTGAGAGGCCACTGGTGAAAGTTAACTCTCAGTCGCTATGGAATATTGAAGATGCTAGGACAAGATGATATCTACCCTGAAATATGCATGCATGGAGTGGAACTGGCCTAAGACAAAGTGAGATACTCGTGGGTGGCAAGTAGCAGAGCTGGATAGTCCTGGATATCTTCAGAGCCCAGAAGATGAGTTCTAGATATCAAACACTGAGCTACAGTATTAACCATATGTGTTTTATTTTGCTTTGGTGTGATTGTTTTAATGCCCTGATTCTTCCCTTTTAAAATAAGAATGTTTAAGAATGTAATTTACTTTTCATATTCTAGGGCCCATGGTTAGGAGTTTCTTCTATTTAGAGAAACATAATACTTTTTGAAGTACTAGCATTGTCAAGAATATTTTTGTTGCATTCCTGAGAACATTGGGCTATAACCTGCAATTTTAAGACAAATTCTTTCTGTCTTAAATTACTTTTGCTCAGGGTTTATGTCAGAATGACATAAATAAAACTAGGACAGCATAAAAAAAGGAGAGTAAACCTCAGTGTCATTGCAATTTAAGACTGGACATCACACTTTGTTGTGTGGGTATTCTATGTATAGTAAGGTATCTGAATATTGTTGCTGCCTTGACATAGTATAAGTATTGTGATATTCCTTCCTTAGTTTGTGAAACAATTTTGAAGAAATAAATAAAAACATCCTTGACTAAGTCAACTAACATAAGCTATTAATATATTGTTTTCTAACCCACTTAAAATACTGAAAGTATCATAAAACAAAATTTTTAAAAATTTATCAAAATGTTCCTCATGAGGCTTGTAGCATTTTGAAGACTAAATATGAATATTCTTTTAAAATTAGTGAACAGAACTCTCCAGATATTTGCATCTTCTTAGACCTCATGGATCACTGAGAGCATCAGTAGGCCTATTCAAACAAATTGCAAATTTTCTGAGAATTTTTGAAGCAGAAGAATAATAAAAACTACTTGGCTTTAACACTTTCAATTCTATATTTATCCTCTCAGCATCCAAACAATGCCTGTGTGTATGTAAGATCAATTTTGACTTTCAATTTAATGTTCTTTATTCCTCTAGGCTTCATCAGAATGCAAGCCTTTTCTATTTGGGTTAATTACACACTTATTTTCTCACAAAAATTTCATTATTCTGGTTATGTTTTTTTTTATTTTTTAGATCAGTTCTACTAAACGTTGCATTATGATAACAGGAAAATTTGTATTGATGCTTCATATAAATTTAAAAATCAGGGTGACTGAAGGGGATAAAGACTAAAGAAATAATAATACATACATATATACTACAGAGAGGAAGGAAGAAAGGAGAGAGAGAGAGAACCCATTCTTCTGCTTTTTCTTTTTCTTTTCTTTTATCTTTTTAAAAAGAAAACAAACTATCTTCTTTTTCATTTCACATACCAATCCCAGTTCCCACTCCATCCCCTCCTTCTATTTCCTTTAACTCCCCCCACACCCTAACCCCAGCCACTTCTTAGAGAGGTAAAGGCGAATTGCTATGATACAGGGTTAAGGCCCTCCAAACCATATTGTGGCTGAGCAAGGTATCCCTCAAAAGAGAATGGGTCCTAAAAAGACAGTACAAGCAGTAGGAATAAATTCTGGTGCCACTGCCAGTGGTCCGACAGTCTGGCCCAGACATACATCTGTCACTCACATTCAGAGAGTCTAGTTTGGTCTTATGTTGGTTTCTCTTCTATCTAGTCAGAGTTGGTGAGCTCCTATTAGCTCAGGTAAAATGTTTCAGTGGGTGACCCCATCATGGTCTTGACCCCTTTACTCATGCTCACTCCTCCCACTCTTCAAATGGACTTTGGAAGCTCAGCCCAGTGCTCTGCTGCAAGTCTCTGCCTCTTTTTCATTAGTTGCTGAATGAAGGTTCTATGATGATATTTAAGATATTCATCAGTCTAGCTACATGGCAAGTCAAGACCGGACCCCCTCTCCTGTATAGCTTAAGGTCTTAGCTAGGGTCATCCTTGTGGATTCCTGGGAATTTCTCTATCGCCAGGTTCCTTGCTAGCCCCATAATGGCTCCCTCAATTAAAATATCTCTTTCCTTGCTCTCATCTCTATCCTTCCTCCATCTCAATTGCCCCATTCCCTCAAGTTTTCCTCCCCAACCCTCACGCTCCAATTTTTGGCAGGACATCTTCTCTGCTTTCCCTTCTCAGGAAGATCGATATATGTTTTTTAAGGGTTCACCTTGTTACTTAGCTTCTCTAAGTTTGTGGATTATAGGCTCATTGTCCTTTGCTTTAGAGCTAGTATCCACTTATGCATGAGTACATACCATCTTCATCTTTCTGGGTATGAGTTACCTCACTCAAGATGTTTTTTTCTTCTAGTTTCATTCATTTTCATGCAAATTTCAAGATGTCTTTGTGTTTTGCTGCTGAGTAGTACTCCATTGTGTAAATGTACCACATTTTTCTCCATTCTTTGGTTGAGGCGCATCTAGATTGTTTCCAGATTTTGGCTGTTACAAATAATGCTGCTATGAACATAGTTAAGCAAATATCCTTGTAGTATGATTGAGCATCCTTTGGGTACATGTCCAAGAATGATATTGCTGGGTCCTGAGGTAGGTTGATTCCCAATTTTCTGGGAAATTGTCATACAGATTTCCAGAATGGCTGTACAGGTTTGTATTCCCACCAGCAATGGAGGAGTGTCTCCCTTACTCCACATCCTCTTCAATATAAGCTATCATTGGTGTTTTTGAACTTAACCATTCTGAATGGTATACCATGGTATCTCAGAGTTGTTTTGATTTGTGTTTCCTTAATGGCTAAATATGTTGTGCATTTCCTTAAGTGTCTTTCAGCCATTTGACATTCTTCTGTTGAGAATTCTCTGTTCAGTTCTGTACCCCATTTTTCAAACTGAATTATTTGGAGTTTTGACGTCTAATTTCTTGAGTTCTTCTATTTTATCTATTCAGTTACACAATGACTGCTGAATGTTTCTTATGTTCTAGGCTTTTCACTAAATACTAAGGAGTTTGGTGAAAATGACAGAAGCAGTTCTTGCTGTACTGAAGCCTATATTTCATGAAATTATAATGGGGATTTATAACCATGGCCCTGACAGAATCAACCATCTTCTTTGTGTAGATCATTAGTTTTATTCTATTTAGTAAAATACTCAATTGAGACCAATTTTCTTAGAATTTATTAATCTTTTTGTTCCTTTAGTGTTTCTGTTAGAGTCTCTCATATCTGATTTTAACTAGATCTATACATATGACATTAAAAGTAAAAATAGATATTCTCTGTGTTTCAGAGATTAAGTCACCCTGTTAGGTGAAAATAATTTTTAACATCTCATGTTGAGATAGCGTGTAGTTCTGTGGTATTTACCTTGGATCAGTATGTAAAGTCCTAGATTTAATCTTCAGTATTTTATATGTTGTAACAAAAAGGAGAGAGAAAAAGAAGAGAAGGAAGAGAGAAAGAGAATAGACAGAACAAAATGGAGAGAGACCCTGAAATAGCAATATGGACTATGAGGGTTTTTATAAATAAGGACTTCCTACACATTTTGTTCCATTGTTTCTTTTATTAAATTACAATTGAATTATAATAATACACATAAAATTAATGCATGTATATTGAAATAATTATGTTTGGGTCTGTATCAAGCTCCTACATAAAATACAGTAGCTTTTAGTAAACACTTATTAATTTGAAAAAATGAATTTCTATATATAAAACGTACTGAACTCCTATTTAGATAAGCACACTTTTGCAACTTATTTGCGGAAGCAAGTATGTCCATACACATATGCACACTACACACACACACACACACACACACACACACACACAACCTGTGACTGGTCCCTGCAGACACATCACCATTTAGTTGTGCTGTGTATGACAAAGAGGCTCCGGTTAGATGCTAACCAGTTATAACATGTCCAAAGGAGAGCCATTTAAAAGAAGTGCTTGCAGCTCTAACAATCCAAGTATCCCATGAATTTTTGGCTAAATCTAATAACTAAAATGAAGTAGAATTATTAACACTCCTTATGAAGCTCTGTGTGTTTATTGTTATGCAATCTTAATTTGTCACCCATCTGTCCACAGTCTCCATCTGTAATCTCACCATCACTGTCAATTTTCTTCCTCTCTCTACTCAACAATCTTTCCTTAAGCATTCCCAAAATGGAATCAGCTTTCTCGTCCCATCTCCTAGTTTTTGCTATTGCTTACTTCAGCTTGTTCCTATTTGCACTGATTGCTTAACGCCTGCCTGATTGGTTTATGCCTTTACAAAAATCAAGACACAATTACAAATCTGATGATCTCCTTAAGTTGCCTGCCATTTCCAATGAGCTCTCACTAACGAGAAAGGAGGATCTAAAATATTCCCATGCAATACCATTCTCCTTCTGCCTTCTGCCTGCTTCCATGACACAAATCTCTCCAGCTCCATTTGCCCTCTGATTCAAATCTGGGGGGAGGGGGTTAAACTCCTGCTACTGTCTGGTTTTGAAACTGAAACTGTGTCATGTGTTTATAAGCCTCTATATGCCCCCCACTCTAGCTCCAGGAGTTCCCACAAATACTTACCATTTTCCTTTTACAGAAGAATTTCTTGTTCCCCCTATTTATACACTAAATAATTAGTGATGCTATTGTACTTACTACCTCTCTCTTTCAGTTCAAGGTGAGAAGTTCTGTACTCAGAATCCTTATTTTACATAAATGCTCCTATCTTCAGAGAGACTTCTCTTTATCAGAACTGGCATTACCATCCCACCTCTGAGTTCAGCCATATTCTGTTGATTTACTCATTATGTATTTATATTTTTAAAAACTCCATATTCTAGATTATTTATGTTCTTTCTCCTGTTGCACCTCAATGCAGACACAGCACCGATTGCCGATTTTATGGTCAATTACAATTAATGAATTAGCATGAGTTTGCAGCCAAGTGTCAAGAATCCCAGTACAGTGATCCTTTCTCTTCTAAAACTCGTCAAAATTCAGATATTAAAACTCTTAGATTGGGCTTTTGAATTAGTAAGTAAGTTGTGTTCAGTGTTGTTAATTTAACTTAAAAGTCAGTGTTTGAAGAAAACAATTTTCTCTAATAGGTTAGAGAAACTCTCTGTGTAGTTAATATCTAAGATTAAGAGCCAAAGAAGGAGTGATAAAGATATAAACTAAAAACACCAAAACCATTAAATAAGGCATTCAATATATATCAGACAATTGAAGGAACGCTTCATGGCTACCTTAGAGCATTTTTTAATAATAGAAATATTTTTCTGTATTTTTCTTGATATTATTTATTCAGTTTGAATTCATAGAAATAGCTTTGTTTCACTTTTCTTATATACTTTTGTTTTTGCCATTGACAGTCTGCTTGATATTACTAAAGCATGACAATGGTTTATTGTGTATTTTGGTATTGAGATACATAGTTTATATGATACATTTGTATAACACTGAATCTAAAATGTGTTATTGAAATACTCCAATTAAAGCTTTCTTCTCTGAGTGAACACTGAAGGCATTACTCTAATTCATAAAGGGACTATAAAGATTTGTGCATCACTAGTAGACATTTAAACATATTTAAAATTGTAAATTCAATTAAATGTAAAATGTAACAATGCTTTTAGAGTTAAAATTAACTAAAATGATAGAAATGGGAGGTGATAGAACACAAAGTCCTATTATTAAAGCAGTATGTCTAATAGTAATGTACATATCTATAAATAACCACTGTAAGAGTTTCTAACAGGTAATACTTACATGTAATTTCTTCCTCCAGGCCAGACATAAGCACTGAATTATAGCAACTGCACTTATCCACAGACTATCTCATGTGATAAGGTCTATTAATATTCCCTAGTATGACATTTTTCAATGGTGGATATTTGTTAGTCCCTAATAATGGGTATGAGAATTCTCACTGGTGATGTTTTCTGAGAGTCACCCATGATCCTGAAAATACCCCAAGAAGCTCACTAGCTCACGAAACAGGACATAGACAGAATCTTTCTTTAGTCTGCCCATGTCTTCTCTATTAATGCTGAAAAGACACGTCTTTCTATTTTCCTAGAATTATGTTGCATTTGGCTATGCCCTTAACAGAAAGCATCAATGCTGACTGGAGATGAGGGCCATGCTGAGTGACTAGAGGCCTCACACTGTCTTTCAGGTTGTTGATTTCTTAGGGCTATGTGAAATACTTGGACTTTAGTTAAACCAAGTATACATTATTTCATGCCAACCCCTAAAGAATATGGGCAATGGCAACCATGGGAGAGTATGGTATATTATACTATATATATATATATATATATATTCCTTCCTGTAGGAAAATATACTATAGATGGACAAACTGTTGGGATATAGTTTGCCTATCACCATTACAGAGTTTTGCCTAAGAGGATGAACTATAGAGGCAGTAATGTATAGATTGGTGAAACTGTAGAGGTATAGTTTTTTTACTTAGGCATAACAGATTTGATTGTTAGATGGGGCTGTTAAAGAAACCAATTAAAGAGAAATAAACGTGGTGGTGCCCTCTTCATCTTTGTTCTTTTGTCTGAACAAGTAATGCAAGAGTTGGAACCTCTGAATTATGTAATGTACATAGTTAACTCTTTTCACTGTTTTCTTAGCTGCCAATTTCCAAAACAAATTTATGTCTACTTGAAACAAATAGCAGTATGACTTTATGGATCCTGTCTATCTTCTAATATGCAATTTACATCATAGAGATGATATAGCGCCAAGCTCTGTGTGCCTTACAGATTTATAAAAGGGTCTAGAAATAGTCAAGCAGCATTGAAAGTGGTTAAAGGTAATCTATGTGGAGAGGCAGAAGTTTGTTTAAAGTCCATAAAGTTACTGGTTGAAAATTCAAGTGTCAACATAGACTATCTCTTCATGAATTGTTGGCCCCTCAATGACAATGTTTTTTAACTCTGTCATGTTTACTGGGAGAATAGAATTTCCCATATTAGACCAAAGATCTAATATAAGCTTTCAGTTGGGTAGAAAGCTGAACTTATATCTTTAGCAAGATTTCTACTGTAAATTCAGTTTTATAAGATAAGAAAATAGATCTATAAAATTCAAGACAGCAAGATTGGACAGATGTGCTCGAGAAACTTGACATTGTCTCCACCTGAACAGTCTGATATCCATAAACTCTCTCGGCTAAGAGAATGGCTCATGTTATTCACCAAAGAGAAATCTTGTCTCATTACATAAAAACTAAACAAAGGCTTTGCCTAAGGCAAATGGTAACCAAAGTGACATTTTCCCATCTATCTCAAGATCCTCCTCCACTTTTTTCAAAAATAATATTTTGTATCAACATGATTTAAAGACATGGGGTTATACCATGGATGTCTGCATGACCTTATGATTCTCCAGATTTCCTCAGTGTCTGTTGTTAAATGCCCATCTTTGTTTCTGATTTTGTTAATTTGGATATTTTCTCTCTGCCTTTGTTTTCTCAATGAACCAACTCTTTGTTTTACTGTCTCTTTGTATTGTTTTGTTCTCTTTGTTTCTGTTTTATTGATTTCAGCTCTCAGTTTATTTACTAACTTCCTGGAGTTAGAGGTTTCCTTTTGTGCCTCCTGTCAGCTGGAATTGTTGATAAGAAGTGCTTAAATCTAACTTAAAACTTGATTTTTCATGAAATATCTTGTTTTCCCCATCTGTGGTGATTGAACGTTTTATTGGGTGTAGGAGTCTGGGCTGATATTAATAGAATCTTAGAGTCTGCAAGATATCTGCCCAGGTTATATAGTATGTCCTTCTATATCTGTGTTGCTTTTATTGGTTACTGAATAAAGCTGTTCTGGTCAATGTCTTAGCAGAGTACAGCCTGGTGGGACATCCAGACAGAGATATAGAGTGTAAGCAGAGTCAGGGAGATGCCATGTAGCCACTGAAGGAGAAAGATGCCTAAGAACTTTACCAGTAAACCACAAGCCTTGTGGTAAAATATAAAATGATAGGAATGGGTTAATTTAAGATATAAGAACTAGTTATCAATATGCTTAAGTAATTGGACAAACAGTATTGTAATTAGTGTAATTTCTATATGATTATTTCAGGTCTGGGTGGCTGGGAATGAACAAGCAGCTCTGCCAACACCCAGCCTTTCTGACTTTTACAGTCTTCATTGAGAAGGCAGGTAATTCTGATACGTCTGCCTTTACATCTTAGAATTTTTCCTTTGCTGCTTTTAATATTCATTTTTTATTCTGTATGTTTAGGCTTTTGAGTATTATGTGTCAAATGAACTGTTTTACTGATCTAGTTTCTCTGCTGTTCTGTAACCTTCTTGTACCTTTATAGGCATGCCATTCTTTAGGTTGGAAAATTATTCTACTCTGAAATTCTTGAATACATTTTCTGGACCTCTGAGCTGGGAATCATCTCCTTCTCCTATTCCTATTTTTTTGCCTCATAAAGTGACATTTATTCAAAGAGAGAGAGAAAAAAACCCCAAAACAAGAATGCCATCCCTCGGCTCCCTTCCCTTACCCCTCCAGCTGTTCCTCAGCCCCCCAGGACTGAATCCAGGCTATGGCCAGGTAGCAGGACAGCCCCTCAAATGAGGTCAGCAACATTGAGGGGCATCTCTTCAATGGAAATGTTGTAGAATGTCTCAATGTCTCGAAGAGTCCTCTTGTCTTCTTCTGTCACCATGATAATGGCCACACCTTTATGGCCAAAGTGACCACCACAGCCAATTCTGTGGATGTAGATTTCCCTGTTTGTGATAAGGTCCTAATTGATGACTAGGGAGACCTGCTGCACATTAATGCCTCTGGCCTAGGTCAAGAAAGATGATAGAGCTGTCAGAATATAATCTACCCAGACTGACTAGGCATACATGTAGGCAACCAAAGGCAGGCAAGGCAACAAGCAACCCTTGTTCCCCAGACCTCAGGCATGCCAGATTTTCTTCCAAGTTGCTATGTTCCTGAAAGGGGCACTAGTCAGCCCCTGGGAGAGGGAATTACCTTGGACTATTCCTATTATTCTTATGTTTTGTATTTTCATAGTGTTCATATTTCATAGTGTTTTAGGGTTTTTTTGACTTAACGTTTTCTTTGACAGCTGAATCTATGTCCTCTATCGTATCTTTAATATCTGAAATTCTCTCTTCCAATTCTTGTATTTTGCTGGCAATGCTTGCATATGTAGTTCCTGTTCACTTACCCAGATTTTCCATTTGCAGGATTCCCTACATTTATGTTTTCTTTATTGCTTCTACTTTCATTTTCAGGTCTTTAACCATTTCCATCACCTGTTTGTTTTTCCTTTTGGTTCTTGTCATTCTTTTAGGGGTTTATTGATATCCTCCAATTTTTTTATTGTCTTTTCTTCAATTTGTTTAAGAGATTTTTTTTTATTTTGCAGTTAAGGAAGGCTAGCATCTTCATAAAGTTTATTTTAAGTTTGTTTCCATGTGCTTCAGCTATGCCATATTATTTGGATGTTGCTGTTGTAGGATAGCTATGCTATGTTGATGCTATATTGCCTTTCCTGTTATTTATTGTGTTCTTATAGTGGCATTTAAGCATTTAGATTTGAGATGATTACAAATCTATGTGTTGATTCCTGAGTATATCGTTTTTGGATTTTTTTCCCCTTTGGTTTCTGTTTTCTTTCTGATCTTCTGGTCTAAGTGGCTAAGGGTTTTGGTCACTGGCAAACCTTACTATTCTTTAGGGTTTCTTCTCTGGGGTTTTGGGGGCTTTGGGTCCTAAGATCAAAAGCCCAAGTCTTTTTCCGAAGTTGTTGTTCAGAATAAGGGGACTAAAGGGGGTGCAAGTCTTGATTTATTGGCTGGGCTATAAGGAGTGTTAGTGGGCCATGGGCTTTATCTTACCTTGGGTCCTTAGTTCTTCCTGGCATCCTGTAAAGCAAGACCTGTGGCCTTTGGGAAGGTCCATGAGATTTGCTCTGGAGATCAAGATTAGCAGAGTGGGGCAGCTCTGTTAGGAGGCAGGTTACTTACCTCTTTTTCCAGTTGATATGAACTGTATATGGGCAAATGGAATCTGCTGGAGTTATGGGGAAGGGATGGATCCAGGTGAAGATGATGGAAGGGATTGGGTGGCAGAGTGGGTTTTGGAAGAACAGAATACAGGAGGTAGAGACAGTCTAGCTGGCAGGCAAGTCTGTCAACTGGTCTCATATATATATATATANNNATATATACAAAAGATAACTAGCAGGCGGGCAACTACCCTTTAAGACTGTCTAAGAACCCAACTGAAGCACATTCCCTAGGTCCCATATCCAGGCCTACTACTTTGGAAGAAGTATTCAGCTTTACCAGAGGCCAGGCAAGATCTAGTATCCCCAGATAAGATTCTGTCTATGACCAGCTAACACTCCTTAAAACCTGCCCAATATCTCCAGACTGTATTGCTCTGCTGGTCTTCCCACTAACGCTCACAACCTTGGTAGCCTTATGGGAGACTAGGCTGGTCCTACAAACCACAGGTAAGATGTGACCAACCACATACAAAACCCCTTTAAGCTTTCCCAACAATCCCTGTCTATACACACTACCACCTATACCTGTGTCCATGTCATGGTCTACATCTTTTGAAGTAGACCTCAGTTTTACCAGAGACTGGGCCAGATCTAGGGATCCCTAGTCACAAACACCCCAGAACAGACACTTGGACCTGAAGACATACTAGTCATCAAAACCCTTGGACATTTGGGCCAGACAACCAGAGAGGAAAAATAAACCAAGGAGCAAAACACTCATATAAAACACAAAAGCAGGAATCAACACTTGAAGCTAAAATTATTCCAAATCTAGATGCCTAAAATCCAGTGTAATAGCACAACTGTTAACAGAAAAGGCAACATGGCATTAACAGAGCCCAGTTATCCTGCAACAGCAAGACCCAAACAATGCAACACAGCTGAAGCAGAAGAAAATTACCTTTAAATTACTTTATGTAGATGGTAGAGCGTCTTAAAGATGAAATTAAGTAAATCCCTTAAATAATAGCCTCATGTGATGTGAGAGACTTTGCTGATTCCCCAAGGAAGGCCTCATCCTTCCTGATGAGTGGATGGCTAGTAGGGTGGGGAGAAGGTGGGAAAAACAGGAGAAGTGGAGGGAGATGGAACTGGGAATGGTATGTAAAACAAGATTGTCTTAAAAATAGAAAAAAAGAAATTGATGAAGAGACAAACCAAAAATTGGAAGGAATCAATAATTCCCTAAAAGAAAGGCAAAAAAATAAACATTCAAATAAAGGAATCTGTTCAAGACTTGAAAATGGAAATAGAAGCAATAAAGAATACATAAATGGAGGAAATTCTGGAAATGAAAAGTATGAGTAAGCAAATAGGAACCTCAGAATCAAGCATCACCAACAGAATAAAAGATGGAAGAGAGCATCTCAGGCTTTCAAGACACAATATGTAAATGGAAGTTTCTGTCCTGTCTGGTCCTGAAGCCATCTTGTTCCAAAGAAGAACACAGAGGTTTATACTAATTATAAGCTGTTTGGCCTGTTAGCTCAGGCTTATTATTAACTAGCTCTTGCAACTTAAATTAACCCACAATTCTTGTCTGTGTTAAGCCGCATGGCTTGGTACCTTTTCTCAGTGTGACATTTTCATCTTGCTTCCTCTGCATATGGGTAGCAACTGCAGAATTCTTCTCCTGAGAATTCTCCTAGTCTCATCACCCCATCTATACTTCCTGCCTGATGACTGGCCAATCAACATTTTATTAAACCAATACTAGTGATAAATCTTTACAGGGTACAAGATCACTATCCCACAGCATTCCCCCCATTTTTCTTTTCAAAACAATATCTGTAAATCTAGTCTCCTTTGTTTAGTTTATTTTTTTTCTGATCATTACTAATAACCACTTGCAATTAACACTCTAAAAAAAGACAAACATCCATAGTTCATTTTTTTGGGAATGTGGATATAGTTTTTTAGGCTACTTCCTGCTGAGTGAAGGCACTGATAATCTTATTGGAACCTAAAAAAGATTTAGGATTATGATCAAGTCTGGAGTGGAGTAGTCTTTGAGCCTGTATCATCTCAGCCAGCAGTCTTGAGGCTATTATGGATAAGGAACTTAGAGTAAACTTCAACAGAGGTGCTTTGAAATGCTGGATCATCTGGGCCATCTGTTCTCGTCAGAGATTTTTTCAGGGGTCTTTCTTGATCTAATCTTATTTGTCTTAACCTAGAATAAATCCAAAGCCTGTCATTTCCTGTGGAAACAAAAGCAATGCCTCTCCTCCAAAGTAACATACTTTGACTTAAAAATTGCAGCCAATGCATTTTCAAAATGTATATATTGGATTAATCTTTTTTATCTGTTAGCATTTATAATCAAATGTATTTTAGAAGCCATTGATCCATCCTCAGCAGTGAAACAATTCAAAGACAAATCATTAACATACAGTATCCAGATTATGTTTATTTTAAATCTTTACATGGCTATTTTTAAACTTTATTTCTTTTATTTTTGTTTTTTTTTTAATTTTTGGGTTTTTGGGGGGAGGACAGGCTTCTTTGTGTTTCTTTGGTTGTCCTGGAACTTACTCTGTAAATAAGACTGGTCTCAAACTCACAGAGATCCACCTGCCTCTTCCTCCCAAGTGTTGTGATTAAAGGCATGTACCATCACACCCAAATATTTCTTTTTTTAAGGACCTCCTCTATCCTTTTTCTTTTCTCTCCTAAGCCTACGTATATTTTAAGCACACTGTAAAATACTTAGAGGTTTTTCTTTTTCCACCTAAATTTGTTTTTATTGTATATCTTTATCTTTTTCTGACCACATAAGTCTTAAATTTACCAAGTGATGTGTGCAGGACTAAAGCTGTGGTTTTAGTGGCTGGATCTGACCTACACCTTGACTTCCTAAGAGTCTAACTTCATGGCAGAACTGATGGTAGGAGCCGCATTTTTTCACCTCAACTCTTGTTACCACCAAGAAGCATGCCACCAGGATGCTTATAAACATCATTTAAGTGTTTGATGGCAGAGTCTCTTAAAAGAGCTGCACAGTTTTTGTTGCTAATGCTAAGTCTGGAAGCTTCTCTTACAGAAGCCTTGCCTCTGCTTGCCTCTAGCAGACAAAGCCCTCACCCCAGAGATATTGCTGCTGCCAAGAAGCTGTGGTTGACTCTATTCTTTGTCTATTTAGGGTCTTTTTGTTTTAAACTTTCCTCATGCTTTATGTGGAAATTCTTGTTCCACATTGGCACCGTTTGTAAACAGATCTGTATTTTGGTTTCCCAGTCACCCAGGCCTAAATAATCACACAGAAACTATATTAATTACAACACTGTTTAGCCAATGACACAGGCTTATTATTGACTAACTCTTACAACTCAAATTAACCCATAATTCTGTCTAATATTAGCCACATGTAAATAGATCTATCAGTGAAAGAAAAGGAAATATATTTATCAGTCAAAGAGAAATTCCTAACACAAAACATCCAGAAAATTTGGGACACTATGAAAAATCCAAACCTAACAATACTAGGAATCGAAGAAGGACAAAAAAGCCCCACTCACAAACCCAGAGAATTTATTTTAAAAAAATCATCGAAGAAAAAAATTCGACAACTTAAAGAATGACATGCTTATAAATGTACAGGAAGCTTACAGCACATCAAATAGACTGAATTAGAAAAGAAAACCCCCCTTACCACATGATAAACAAAACAGTAATCATTCAAAACAAAGAAAGAATATTAAAAGTAGCACAGGAAAAAGGTGAAGAAACATGCACAGGAAGACCTATAAGATCACACTTGATTTCTCAACAAAGTCCCTAAAATCCCGAAGGGCCTGGACTGATATCTTGCAAACTCTAATAGATCACAGATGTCAGCCCAGACTACTATATTCATCAAAACTTTGAATCACCACGGATGGAGAAAACAAGGTATTTCTGACAAAGTCAAATTTAAACAGTATCAGTCCACAAACTCAGCCCTACACAAGTTTTTAGAAGAAAAACTGAAACACCAGGATATTAAAGACACCCACAAAAACCACAGGCAATAGATAATCTCACACCAGCCAAACCTAAAGAAGGGAAACACATAAACACAGACAAGCACACAGACAGACAGACAGACAGACACACACACACACACATACACTTGCACACACACTATCACCACCACGACAAACAACAAAAACAAAAACAACAGGAATTAATGATCATTACTCATTAATACCCTTAAGGGAATTTCATATACTTCAAAGGAAAAAACAAAATAAAGTCCTAATTCTGAACATATATGCCTCAAATGTAAGAGTACCCACATCTGTAAGGAAATATTACTAAAGCTTAAGTCTCTCATAGAACCCCACACAATAATAATGGGAGACTTTAACACCCCACTATCACCAAGGGACAGAACATTCAGAAAGAAACTAAATTGATAAATAGCAGAACTAACAGATGTTATTGTTCAAATGGACTGAACAGATAGCTGCATAGCATTTCACCCAAATACAAAAGAATATGCCTTCTTCTCAGCCTCTCAGAACCTTCTCCAAAACTAACCATATGTAATGCAACAAAGCAAGTCTCAACAGATACAAAAATATGGAATAACCCATTGTATCTTATCAGCCCTCTAACGATTGAAAATGAATTTCAACAAAAACAGAAACAATAGAAAGTCTACAAACTCATGTACAAAGTGAACAATTCTCTACTGAGTTACCACTGAGGCAAGGGAGAAATAACGAATGAAACTAATGACTTCCTAAAATTAATTGAAAATGAATGCATGATATATCCAAACTTTGGGGTACAATGAAAGCAGTGCAGGAAAGTTAATAGCACTAAGTGCCTGCATGGAGAATTTGGAGAGATCTTATACTAGTAACCTAACAACACTGCCAAAAGCTCGAGAAGATTATGAAACTGACACACCTAAGAGGAGCAGATGGCAGCAAAAAATCAAACCAAGGTCTGAAATCAATATAATAGAAACAAAGAGAATAATGCAAAGAACCAGTAAAATAAGTCAGTTCTTTGAGAAAAATCAGCAAAATAGGTAAACCTTTATACAAATTTACTAAAATGCAGAGAGAGAATACCCAATTCAACAAAACCATAAACAAAACAGGGAACTAACAACAAACTAAACCAAAAAAGGAAATACAGAGAATCATTGGGTCATACTTCAAAAACCTGTATTCCACAACATTAGAAAATGTTTAAAAAAAGTGGACAAATTTTTGATAGATACCACTTACCAAAATTAAATCAAGATAAGCTAAGCAATTTAAATTCATTTATCATTCCTAAGGAAATAGAATACATCATCAAAAGACTTCCAGCCAAAAACAATTGTCCAGGGCAAGACAGCCTTAAGGAATAATTATACCAGGCTTTCAAAGAAGAGCAAATACAGATACTCTTAAATTTTTTCCACAAAATAGAAACAGACGGAAAATTGTCAAATTCTTTCTATGAGGTCACAGACACTCTAATACCCAAACAATACAAAAACTCAAAAAAGAAAGAGAACAACAGACCAATTTCACCCATGAACATTGGTGCATCCACCATCAACATGTAGGCTTCATCTCACAGAAACAAGGATGGTTCAACATATGAAAATCTGTCAATGTAAACCATCATATAAACAAACTGAAAGAGAAAAACTACATGATCATTTTGTTACATGTTGAAAAAAACCTTTCACAATATTTAACACCCTTTCCATGATTAAAGTCTTCGAGAGATCATGGATGCAAGGGATATACCTAAACATAATAAAAAGCAATACACAGTAAGCTGATTGCCAACATCATATTAAATGGAGAGAAACTCAAAATTATTCTACTAAAATCAAGAAGAAGACAAGGTTTGTCCACTCTCCCCATTCATATTCAACATAGTTCTAGCTAGAGCAATAATGCATCTAAAGGAAATCAGGGGACTATAGTTTGGAAAGGAAGAAGGCAAAGTATCCTTATTCACAGATGATATGATGATATACATATGAGTCTCCGAAAACTCTACCAGAGAAGAGAATGTGACTGATCAGAATGGGGTGGAGGATAGAAGGGAAGAGTACTGAACGAGAGTGCTGGAAAGGGCAGAGGCATTTGTGGGTCAGGTAAAATACTGGCACAAGGAGAACTCCCTGAAATCTAAAAGGGCCATTCCAGCTTAGACTACTAACAAGTTTATACTTAGCCTGAACTGACCATCTCCAGTGGCCAGATTTGTGCCTAGCACATCTATTATCAGAGGGGAATTATCCAGCAACTGTTAGAAACAGATGCAGAAGCACAGTCACTAGGCAGAGTTTAGGGAATCCTTTGGAAGAGAAGGAGAAAGGATTATAGGAGCCAGAAGGATCAGGGACATCACAAGAAAATTCACAAAATCAATTAACCTTGGATCCAGGAGAATCACAGAGACTGAACCAAAAGAAAGCCTGCATAGTACTAACCTAAGTATTCTGCATATGTGTTACAGTTATGTAGCTTGGTCCTCTTGTGTGGGACTCCTAACAGTGGGAACAAGGAGTGTCTCTGACTCTTTTACCCCTTTTTGGAACTCTACCCCTCAAATTGGATTGCTTTGCCCAGCCTTAACATGGGGAGGTGCTTAGACTTACTGCAACTTGATATGCCACATTGTGTTGACACTCATGGAAGATCTGTCTTTTCCTAAACAGGAACAGAGGAGGAGTAGATTGGGGAATGGGAACAGATGGGGGTGGAAACTGTGACTGAGATGTAAAATTAATTAATTAAAAAGAGCAGCCATACAAAGGCCTAACATCAGCTGCTTCTCAGGAAAACCATTGTCTCTAACCTGATTCCCAGTTCTAAGTCAGTTGGAAAATTGAATCTACTGATTAAAAGGCCATACTGGTGAACAGAATGGTTCCATAATGTCATTTTTGCTAATTATAAATTAACAAGTGATGCATCTTCCAAAGCAACACATAGCTGTTTACAAAACCATATTTTTGTTAGGATAAAAAGAACATCTGTGTGTTTGAAGGATTCTGAACACAGAGTTGAACAACAGCTTATAGCAAAAGGATTAACGTAATATCTTTTAAGACCATGCATGTATAAAAATAGCATGAATAGTAATTGAACATGACCCAAATATGCCTTACTTCAGTTTCTGAGTGAATAAGACTGGGTCATCTCTGCATCCTGTGAGCACATAATTGTCATGGATATATTTAGTAGCTGACAGGACCATCACCTTGTTCCCTCATCTGTGGATGAAGAGTTATTATGCTATAAAGGGCAAAGCGGAAGCATGTGAAACTATTCCCTTCTCCATTTATAGTAAATCATATGAATGCTACATTGTCACTAAAGTGGCATAGATTAATGTCACCCTCAAAAACATCAAGGATATGACAGTGATATTCCTTATTGAGCACTTGATTAATCTACTGATGAGCGATAAGAAATAGATCTGTCAAATGAAAGCAACCTGTTATACATGTGGCAAAGAATATAATGATGTGGTTGGCAAATTAGTATTTGTGTGTGCATTAGAGATTAGAGGTATTTATAATAAATTTCTTCACCCTGTTCATTCATAGTAGTCTTGCACTGATCTAGAAAGGTTAATTTTTTTCATTTTTTACAAGGAAGAGTGGCCATATACCCTAGTGTTAGCACTTGGGAAGACTACAGTCGACACTAACACTCAAGATGGAAGTTTGTTAAACTGCTCCCTATCACAATGTCAATGAAAAGGATTCACCAAGATAGGTGTTAAACTCATTATAAAAATTCAGTAGAGCTGCTCGGAAAGGGCACTGATACTGCAGCAAGCCCATCCAGCCATAGGAAGGCCTGCTGGCAGCAAGGCAGACCCTTTGTCTGCGAGGTCCCCTGGCCAG
>LOEQ01010718.1:68455-95298 GCA_001685075.1 Bramus lutescens | reverse complement strand
AGACTTGACTCTAGAAGGGTTCCCAGGTGTCCAAGGAGATGGCCCCAGCTTGTTGCGTAGGCAGCTGAGGAGAGGGCGCCTGAACTGGCCCCATCCTATAGCCCCACTGATGAATATTTTGCATATCACCATAGAACCTTCATCTGGCGATGTCTGGAGATAGAGACAGAGACCCACATTGGTTATGATTTTTTTTTAAGTTTTTAAAATGTTTTTATTTAAGTGTATGTATCTGTGTGGGTTTATGTGCCAGTGCCTGCAGAGGCTGGAGGATCCCCTGGGGCTGAAGTTACAGGCTCTTTTGAGCTACCTGACATAGGTTCTGGGAACTGAACTCTAGTTGTTTGAATAATTCTAGTGACTAAGCAGTCTCCCCAGCCTATTATGCTTCGTTTTAAATAATAAGCTGGTTCTATTACAATCAAACAGAATTTTCACTGATGTAGTTCTGGGAGAAGGAAGTGTACCCTGCTTGTTGAAAAGAATTTGCATCTGATTCTTTGAGTCAAACATGTTTTCAAGTCTTTTTTATAAAAAGTTGAGTGAGTCCATGAGCAAACACTAGCTAGTCAAGCATGTGATTCTGACAGACCTTGCAAGGGTCCTTATTCCCTCTGCCTTTCTAAAAGCTATTAGACTACATTCCTAAAGCTAGCCACCAAGGCTTCTTTCCTTATTTGACCTCTTCCTCCTCCTGAGACTGACGACCAAAGTCTAGCGATCAAATGACCCCTTTGGCTTGCCTAATTAACATTGCCCAATTAAAATTAAACACCTCATCCAAAAACACGGGCTTCCCATTTTACTATTATAAACAGCCATTTCCTTTGGCCAATGTATGTCTGCCTCCCCTCTATCCAGAGGATAAACATGAAGAAGAGGCAAGGAAGGCAGACCCCAATCTATATTCTGTATGGTTCTCTTCATACAAAGTGTGGCATGTTAGTCTGGGACTGAGGTTGAGGCTAGGTGGAGCATGGGGAATTTCTGGGACTCTGGTCATTTCCTGTCCCCCACTCCCGAGTGCTGTCCTCCTGGGTGAACTCACTGCGCAAAAGTATATTTGTGCCTCTATTTTCTTCCAGTTCACCATCCTTCAGTAGATGTAATAAAATGAAAGCTACCCATGACCCTACTGAAGCTAGGGTCTGTGTTGGTATCTGTGGCTCCTGTTACCACCAAAGGCCGTGCAAATACCCAGGGTCTGGGCCATCGCATGAGGCCAAGATGGGGTCTGTAGGTAATGCTGCAGCCAGCGCCATACAGATCTGTATGGCCTGCACTGCCACAAGGTGCCATGTGATGTCTGGACCCAGGTTACAGCTAAGGACCATGTCTGGGTCCATGGCCCTACTACAGTCATGCTCTTTGTTGATGTCCATGGCTCCTGTTACCATCAAAGGCCATGCCAATGCCAGGGGTCTGAGTCACCACCTGGGGCCATGTTAGTGTCTAAGGGCCATGCTGCCATGGCGGCCATGCTGTCTTAAGTGGACAATGTTGTCACCTGGGACCATGCTAAAGGACATGTCTTGGTCTGTGGCCCTACCACAGCCAGGTTCTATGTTGTTGTCCATGACCCATGTTGCCAGCGAAAGCTATGTGAATGCTGGGGTCTGACCTGAGACACAATATTGGTATCTAAGGGTCATCCTGCCACCAGTGCCATTCTGATCTGGGTGGCTTATGCTGCCACCAGGGCCATAGTGATGTCTGAGCCCAAGCTACTGCCAAGGGTCATGTCTTGTTCCATGGTCCTGCTGCTGCTTGGGTCTGGATTGATGTTCATGAGTGGTACTACCACAGCGAGCCTTATAAAACATATGTGTTGAAATCCGAGGGCTGTGCTGAGCCAGCCCTGCCCTTCACTAGTCCTGGGATAGCTGGCCATGACCCTCACTGTACACTAGGTGTGTGCTACCACTGCCTGGCCTGTATGGCTGACTAGTGTGGCTAGCTTTGCATTCTGATCTCCAGGAAAGCTTTTTTTATTAGATCATAAACAAAATATTACCACATTTCCCCTTTGTTGTTTAATATAAAAAGAAGGTTATAGTTAATATAAGAAATACTATGTATAATAAGCACAATTAACTATATATAATATATAGGCAATAAATACATCAACAATGTCTAGTCCATTTATATTTTACAATTTCAGAGAAAATACTCCTTTATCTATCCTATCTTGGTGAGACCAAAGTTTTATACCTAATTTACTTTCTATCATAACTTGATTCCTAATTTTGATATCTTTCAACCTTATATACCTTACACTACTTTAGTGAAAGAAAGTAAACTCCATGTGGAGTTCTTTTGATGTCCATTATTGTCTCTGAAGTAGATTGGTGCTGCCAGGAGCAGATATGTCTCGTTGGCATTAAAAAAAAAACTATGTTATTTTTATTCTGTGGATTTCTTAAGTGTTTGAAAATGATCTGTCTATCTAGAATATATCTCTGTTTGATCTTGAAAACGTATAACTACAAGTTTTATTATAAAAGGTGACTATTGCTAACCTACATTTCCTTACTATCCTAAACAGTTGACAATAATAACTTTCAAGAACTAGAATTTTTATTGCATTGTTAAATGAGCTGTAGAGATAAAATTACCATGAAGAAGATTATCAACATATGCACAGTAGGTTCTAACAAAAATATTCTTAACTTTGTATCAATATACAAAAAAATCAAAGGCAATTGAAATATTTAAAACTAGTAGCTGCTTTTTTGGTTTAAAAGTAGATTCAATAATCTAACTTTTAATCCTATTTCTATATCCCACCTTATTCCTTCCCAGAGTAGGTTCAATAATCTACCCTTATATCCTATTGCATCTATTTCCCCCTTTTATCTTTTCAAAGCAAAAACTCTGACTCTAATCTCCTTTGTTCAACTTTCCTCCTCACTGTAACCAATAACAACTTTTAGTCAAGCCCCCCAGAAACGATGACACATATCCATAATCCGCTGAATGATCAAAAATCACCCACACCACATCTTGGGAATGTGGACATCATATTCTTAAATATACTTACCATTCTCTGTGAAGGATGATTTAGAAGTTGCTGTAAAGAAAAATTGGGGTTAATTGTCAAGTCGTGGGAGAGGTAGCTTTATCATTTCTTGTCCAAACTATGCATAATGGAAAAGTGCAAGGTTTGCCTCAAGTCCTGGCTAGAGTAGTCTGAAGGCTGGATCACCTCAGCTAGCCACCTTGAAAATGTTCTGAACAGTCCAAAGCTGATGTTTAGGTAGTGTTTTTCAGCCTAGTGATGTTATCATAGTCCTGGAGGAATCATAGTTGTGGAGTTCCATCCTCCATTTGGAGACTTCAAAGGTCACTGTTGGGCATGCTCATGGTTCAGTGCAGAAAACTGATAGAAACTCAAACCTAAAGTCATGTACAGGAAGGTAGATGAAGCCTTTTTTATAGAATTAGTTATTATTCTGTAGGACCATTATTATTATGAAAAACTAAATATATATATATTTATTTGGGAAAATTTATGAAATTTTATCCTGTTGGAAATGTGATATACCAATACACCAATTTACTTTTTCTTGGTACATTCTTTTTCTGGATGATTTGTCCTTTTTCTTCAGATGTCTCATTTGTCAAGTAGGCTTCAGATTTCTTACCTTGATACTTTTATTCTCCTGAAAAGACAAAAAAAACTTCCCTAACTCTAATTTAATTTCAGGGAGGTTATCTTTTGGCAAGTTAATTCTGAAAAACATTTGTTAGTTTTATAGGTTGGATTATATTAAATGGCCATGCTACTTGATGAATTATCATCTCCTCTAATAAAGAGCTGTCTCTTGTTCAAATAAAATCTTTATCAATTTTGATAANGGTTTGCCTCAAGTCCTGGCTAGAGTAGTCTGAAGGCTGGATCACCTCAGCTAGCCACCTTGAAAATGTTCTGAACAGTCCAAAGCTGATGTTTAGGTAGTGTTTTTCAGCCTAGTGATGTTATCATAGTCCTGGAGGAATCATAGTTGTGGAGTTCCATCCTCCATTTGGAGACTTCAAAGGTCACTGTTGGGCATGCTCATGGTTCAGTGCAGAAAACTGATAGAAACTCAAACCTAAAGTCATGTACAGGAAGGTAGATGAAGCCTTTTTTATAGAATTAGTTATTATTCTGTAGGACCATTATTATTATGAAAAACTAAATATATATATATTTATTTGGGAAAATTTATGAAATTTTATCCTGTTGGAAATGTGATATACCAATACACCAATTTACTTTTTCTTGGTACATTCTTTTTCTGGATGATTTGTCCTTTTTCTTCAGATGTCTCATTTGTCAAGTAGGCTTCAGATTTCTTACCTTGATACTTTTATTCTCCTGAAAAGACAAAAAAAACTTCCCTAACTCTAATTTAATTTCAGGGAGGTTATCTTTTGGCAAGTTAATTCTGAAAAACATTTGTTAGTTTTATAGGTTGGATTATATTAAATGGCCATGCTACTTGATGAATTATCATCTCCTCTAATAAAGAGCTGTCTCTTGTTCAAATAAAATCTTTATCAATTTTGATAATATCCATAGATTTTCTTCTACTCTGGAAACAAAAGCAAAGCCCCCTCCCAAACACGAAGCATGTCCTGCTTTCCATTATGCGGTCAATACATCTTTAAAGTATACTGGTGATTTAATTCTGTAGTTTTTTCTTCTATCCAATGTCTCTCCACAGCTGTTGTTCCTTCCTCATTGGCACTTAGAAAANCCTCTAATAAAGAGCTGTCTCTTGTTCAAATAAAATCTTTATCAATTTTGATAACACCCATAGATTTTCTTCTACTCTGGAAACAAAAGCAAAGCCCCCTCCCAAACACAAAGCATGTCCTGCTTTCCATTATGTGGTCAATACATCTTTAAAGTATACTGGTGATTTAATTCTGTAGTTTTTTCATCTATCCAATGTCTCTCCACAGCTGTTGTTCCTTCCTCATTGGCACTTAGAAAATTCAAAGTTAATAAAGCATTATTCAATCTATTTCTAGTTTATTTAACATATCCTTTAGAGTTCTATTTGATCTTTCTATAACTGCCTGTCCTGTAGGATTGTGTGGTATACCTGTAATATGCTTTCCTTTATAATAAGTAAAAAAACTGCTTTATTTTCTTAGAGACATATGCTAGAACATTGTCTGTCTTAATGATGGAAATAACTTCTAGCAAATGTGTGATTACTGAGTCAACTTTTTCTGGACTCAAAGCAGTTGCCCATTGAAAAGCTGAGTAAATATCAATGGTGTGGTGTACATATTTTAATTTTTCAAATTCTACAAAATGGAATACCTCCATCTGCCAGATTTCATTTCTTTGTGTACCCTTTGGGTTACTTCCTGAAGGTAGTGGTGTTTAGTTGTATAAAGAACAAGTAGGACATTTCTTTATAATTTTCTTGGCTTGTTGCCACATAGGGGAAATTTTGTTTGTTAAACATTTGCTACTGACATGATGTTTTTTAAATGAAATTCTGAGGACTTCAGCACATTTCCAACCAATAATTGTTGGATTTCTGCATTACCTTGTGCTAGAGGACCTGGCAGACCTGTATGGGATCCGATGTGTGTTATGTGTATGGAATGATTACAGTTCCTGATTGTATCTTATAACTGAATAAATAATAAAGTCAATTTTCTATCAACTGCTATAAATTCAGTAGTTTCAATATGCAAAACAACTCTTTATAGGTTTTGCGAATAAGTAACTATATTGAGAGGGTCTTCAAAATCCCTTACTACCGTAAGAATAGCATATAATTCTGGCTATTGGACAGAATCATAAGGGCTTTGATCCACTTTACTTAAATTTTCTGAATTATAACTTACTTTCCTGATTTATTTGCATCAGAGGCTGTTAGGAAGGATCCAGTTAGTTATCTTTATAATTTGAATTCTTTTGCTCTTGGAATATTTGTTGTTAATCTATCCCAAAAAATTACTGCAAGCTCTTTGCCAGGGTTCACTTTCTGCACATAATTTGTCAATTTCATCATTATTAAAAGATTTGATAATTTCTGCTGGGATTATTTCTGCTAGTTGATGAAGTCTCAAATTTCCTTTTAAAATTAATTCTGAGACCATTTCCAAATATGCTTTTATTTTTTACTCACTTTCTGTGGTAAAATGATCCATTCTATGATAATATCTTCCTTCTGCATTAAAATTTCTGTGGGGAAATGTTTGGAGGGTAAAATGACCAGAATGCTGATAAGATTTGGATCCAATCCATTCAAGCATACTTCCCACTTTCTCTTCTATGAGGTTCAGTGTAGATGGCTTTATGTTGAGGTCTTTGATGCATTTGGAGTTGAATTTTATGCATAGTGATAGATATGGATCTATTTTCATTCTTCTACATGTTGATATCCAGTTATGCCAGCACCATTTTTTAAATATGCTTTCTTTTTTCCATCTGACATTTTTTGATTCTTTGTCAAAAATCAGGTATTTGAAGCAATACCTCTTTTGGGTATATATCCAAAGGATGCTCAACTGTATCACAAGGACATGTACTCAACTATGTTCATATCAGCATTGTTTGTCATAGCCATGTTTTTGGAGGTTTCTTCTGTCCTGCCTGGTTCCCGCAATCATTAAGACCCAAAGAAATCACACAGAGGTCTACATTAATCATAAACTGATTGGCCCAATASCTCAGGCTTCTTATTAACTCTTATAACTTATATTAACCCATTATTCTTGTCTATGCTAGTCACATGGCTCAGTACCTTTTTCAGTAGGGTAGGTCACATCTTGCTTCTTTTGTGTCTGGACAGAACTGCAGAGGAATGTGGTTCCTTTTTCCCAGGATTCTCCTGTTCTCATTGACCCGCCTCTAATTACTTTCTGGTTGTCCTGCCTATACTTCCTTCCTGACTACAGGCCAATCAGTATTTATTTAAAACATAATTGACAGGATATAGACAATTGTCCTGCACCATACCCAGAATCTGGAAGTAACCTGAATGCCCCTCGACTCTATAATGGATAAGGAAAATGTGGTACATTTCCACAATGGCATACTACACAGCAGAAAAAAATAACAGCATCTTGAATTTTGCAGGCATATGGATGGAGCTGGAAAACATCATATTGAGTGAGGTTACCCAGACCCAGAAAGATAATTATCATATGTACTCACTCATAAGTGATTTTTAAACATAAAGCAAAGAAAACCAGCCTACAAATCACAATCCCATTGAACCTAGACAACAATGAGGGCCCTAAGAGAGATATGCATATATCTAATCTACATGGTAAGTAGAAAAATACAAGATCTCCTGAGTAAATTGGGAGCATGGGGGACCATGGGAAAGGGTTGAAGGGGAGGAGAGAGGCAGGAAGAGGCACAGAGNCATAAGTGATTTTTAAACATAAAGCAAAGAAAACCAGCCTACAAATCACAATCCCATTGAACCTAGACAACAATGAGGGCCCTAAGAGAGATATGCATATATCTAATCTACATGGTAAGTAGAAAAATACAAGATCTCCTGAGTAAATTGGGAGCATGGGGGACCATGGGAAAGGGTTGAAGGGGAGGAGAGAGGCAGGAAGAGGCACAGAGAAAAATGTAGAGCTCAATAAAATAATAAATAAATAAGATCCATACAGTTCATGTGTGTTTTCTATAAATTTTCTTCTATCAAAGCCACTTCTCTCTCAGATTCAGCTGTTAATATCCTGGGACTATTTAAGTCCTTGTTACCATCTAAGTTTTTATTTAAATTAATTAGTTCATCAGGTTTTATCCCAATAGCAGGCCATAGATTAGAAACATATCCTAGCAATCTTTGAAAGTCATTAAGAGTCTGCAAGTGATCTCTTCTAATTTGCACCTTTTGGGTTCTATTTTTTTTTGTAAAGCTATCTTATAGCCTAAATAATTAAAAAGAATCTTTGTATTTTTTCAGGAGCAATTTGTAATCCCCCAAAAGGCAAAATTTTAATTCTTTAAACATTCTTTCTAAAATATTTACATTTAAATCTGATAGTAAAATGTCATACATGTAATGGTAAACTATAGATTCATGAAATTGTTTATGTATCATTTACAATGGCTGACTTATGAAATACATGTACAGGTTGGGGCTACTTAACATTTCCTTTGGGAATATCTCCTATTGATATCTCTTAGCAGACTGAGAATTATTATAAGTAGACACTGTGAAGGCAAATTTTCTCTTTTTCTTGTAAAGGTATAGTGAAGAAGCAATCTTTTGAATCAATAACTATAAAAGGCCATACTTTAGGTAATAGAGAAGGAAAAGCAATGCCAGACTGTAGAGCTATTGTCTGACTCACCTTATTAACAACTCTTAGATCTGCTACCATTCTCCATTTTCCAGATTTCTTTTTAACAAAAAATAGAAGAAAATTCCAAAGACTGGTGGATTCTTCAATATGCTGATCATTTAACTGCTCTTGTACAAGATGTTCTAAGGCCTGCAGTTTATCTGTTGTTAGAGACCATTGTGAAACCATACAGGTTTTTCTGTCAATCATTTCAAAGGTATGGTTGTAGGTGCCTTTAGAACTTCAGCAACTGTTGTAATCTGTTCTTATGTAATCTGAATGGTTGGTGACTGTTCTTCTAATACTTTCCCCAGAAACATTCATTAATCTATGATTTGCTTCTAATATTGGGGAAATGTTAATCAAAGTATTCCATTGCTGTAATAAATCATATTCCCACAAATTCATTGCTATGTTAGCCACATATGGCTTTAATTTTTCTCTCTGTCCTTCTGGCCCCATACATTAGGTCCATCTTATATTCATTTTTGCCTGAGATAAAGTTCCAGTTCTTAAATGCTAAGCACTTACCTCATGAAGAGGCAAATTTGATGCCAAGGTTCTCATGAAAGTATTGTTACATCTGCACCTGTGTCTACAGACCTTCAGTGGCAATAACATTTATTTGTATTTTCAATTTTAATCTTTTGCTTGTTTAGAAAAGTTTGCCAAAATACTGGCTTTATGATTTCTCCTCAATTTTTTTGTTCTCTCTTTTGTATTTGTTCTATTATGAAGAGCAGTATGGTTCCTTACAATAGGCATTAGGTTCTTTAATTTCTCTGGGAAGGAGTTTCCTCTATGATAGATAGCAGGAAATGTATGGACTGGATTTGGCATAGGGTCCTGCAAGAGGCCCCTCAAGGAGTTTCTCCATGTCAAGGGTTACCTTGAATGTCTCTTGTTGGTCTACATTCATTAGTCCAATGTCTGCCTTTGCCACACCTTCTACATAGTTCTTAAGCTGAAAGCAGGACAGAGCCTTGGGTGACTGATTATCTCTCCTGTTGCCTATGGGCCCAAGGCTCAGACTGTAGCTCCTCCAGGTGAAGGTGGGGCTGAAGCTGAGGCTCCAGCAGTCAGATAATTTCTTGGGCCACTGCTGTTCCCATACAGCTTTCACCTGGCTGTGTGGCCTACCCGCCATACTGCTGAGGCTTCTTTGCAGCAGTCTAGCCCACGCACTGCACTGCTAAGGCTTTCTTCCACCAAGCATCCTGTTTTCCTTTTTTTTTAATGTGGGGAAAAACTCTACCTTTTAACTAATTCCCCCATTAAGAATTCCCAATTTTCTCATCAAATCTGCCACCAGTGATGATGAAGATGTGAGGCTTGCTGCTGCTGCATAAAACAATAAAAGCTTGACTGGATTTCAAGGCAGCTACCCCATTTGGCAACAGCCCAAGAAAGGGGTTCAAGGAATGCCCACTAGGAGAGAAGAAAGGAAAACCTAACTGATAGCGTGGTGACTCTGGCCAAGCGTAACTCCGGCCTATGCCAGTTGACTGTAAAGCTACAGGCAAACGGCCTTTACATGAATTTGTACCCCAAAAGCTGGGCACCAGATGTAACACTAACAATATTTTTATTGACAAATAAAATAATATAAAATAAAATGAATTGTTTGACAAATATTGAGGTTCAAGCTGAAAGATCAGAGAAGCAAAGCAGCCAACCACTAGAGAGCTTTTACCTCTATGAAATATACAGATTGAAAAAAGAACGAGATCCTGTCTCATCCTACCTTAGATCCCTCTATAGTGCTGGGATTAAAGGAATGCACCACCACCCCTCAGCCTCTGCAGCTACTAATGTGTGTGATGGTTAACCTTGATTTTCAACCTAAGATACCTAAGAGGGACCTGCGGTTGAGAAATTGCTTCCATCAGATTGGCATGTGGGCATTTTCTTGATTGCTAAGACCCAGCCCACTATACATTGTATCATTCCTAGACAAGTGGGCCTGTGCTGTATAAGAAAGGTAGATGGGGGTCTGCAGAGATGGCTCAGTATCAAGAAGAGCACTTATTACTCTTGCAGAGGACCAGGTTTGGTTCCCAACCCCTACATGGCAGCTCACAAACATCCACAACTCCAGTTACAGGGGATCCTGCACATTCTTCTAGTCTCTGAAGTCACCAGGCATAAATGCAGTGCTCTTAAATACATGCAGGCAAAATATTCATGTTGTCCTAGTTGGGGTTTCTATTTTCTGAAGAGACACCATGACCATGGCAACTCTTATAAAGGAAGACATTTAATTGTGGTGACTCACTTACAGTTCAGAGATTTAGTTCATTATCATCATGGTGGGATATGGTGGCATGCAGGCAGACATGGTGCTGAAGAAGTAGCTGAGAGTCATACATCTTGCAGGCAACAGAAAGTAGTCTGCGATACTGGGTGGTATCTTGAACATATGTGAGACCTCAAACCCCACCTCCACGGGGACACACTTTCTCAAAAAAGACAACATCTGCTCCATCAAGGCCATACCTCTAAGTAGTACACTCCCTTTGGGGCCATTTCCTTTCAAATCACCACATATGCATAAAATAAACAAAAAATCTTTAAGAAAGAAAGAGAGAGGTGGAGGAGAGAGAAAATAAGTTAGCTGAATGTGTGTTTAGGAGCAAGACATTCTGTGTTCCTTCATGGTCTCTCTTTCAGTTGCTGCTTCAAGCTCCTGCCTTGAGTTCCTGTCTTGGCTTCCCTCAATGAGCACATGCAAGAAGAAATAATCCCTTTTCTCCCAGGTTGTTTTAGATCAGAGTTTTATTACATAAAAAGAGAAATAAACTCGGACAATGGGTCTTGCTATATAGTCTACTGTGATCTTGAACTTATGACCCTCTTCACTCAGCTTCCAAGGGATGGCATTTCATGTATGAGCTCCATGCCTGGTTTCTTGAGTATGATTATTTGTAAATATTTGCCTATAGGTCAAAGAAAATAATGATCAAATTTTTTAATATTTTTGAAGCCAAAGTAACTTGTGATTGTGTCTTTCTTTCTCTGATTGACAAAGGAGTGTGCACGTAAACACACAAATGCATTCCAAATACTCAGGGATGGACAAAATCAAAGGTACTGGAAAGTAGGAGCGGGGGTCCCCCATGTGACACAGACTACAAATCTTCATGACAGAATGCAAACAATTGAAAGGTGATTAAAACAACTTCCAATATTTGTGCGGTTCACACTTACAATACCAGCACTCAGGAGGAAGAGGTAGGAGAATCCGGAGTTAGAGGTCATCCATCTCTGGATACAAAGTAAGTTTAAGGCTGGGCTGCCTGAGACTCTTTCTCAAAATAACAAATAGCCGGCATTTTTACTGTTGATGCATCACTGAGAAACTTGGATTTTGTCTATTTTCTGAAGGGATACAGATTTTCAAATGTTTTGTTTTCTTGTAGTTAAGGGAAGGTAACTGAACATATATGACTATAACTTCTTCCTATTCAAAGAATGCATCCAGAAAGCACATACTCATCTCTGTGCCTGATACAGATGTGCACTGTGCAAGAACACCTGGATTTTATTCTACTTAAAATGTCAAAACCATGAGATTTAATCTCCAAAACCAAAATTACCTAAGTATACTTGCTACTAATAAATGTGTGTATGTGTGTATGAGGTTTCAATAATATTGCTTTACTCAAATATCTTTCATTCAAAGAAATGACAATTTTTTCATATTTCTGTTTTAATAAAATTCACAGTTCAAATTAATGCAAATAATTATTAATAAATAATAAATGCCACAAATTATTAATAAAGGCTTTTTAAATATTAAATAAGAATTACAAAACTGAGGACAGTACACAAATATCTGTACAACATATCACTAAAATCATGTATAATAGTTATTATTTTCACTGTACTGAGACATAATTTGCATAATTAAATGTTTCCTATGAATGTTAACATATAAAAATAATATTTCTAACAAAATATAACACAGTTTTAAATATTCTATTTACAATATATAATTTAAAGTTTGTTTTAAAAAATACTATGAATTTTTGTTTACACAAAGGCAAGCCAAGAAAGCCTTCATCCTCCTGCAGCACACCACTCATCAGTTACTTCTGGGAACTTACTTTATGCAGGTTCATGTGAAACTAAACATTAAATATGATTCCAATTATTTTTTCTTCAAATTAGATTTGCATCTTATGAAATGTCTGAAAGGAAAAAGAGAATAAAAATCGTAGCAACACAGTTTTTAACATACAAAATATTTTGATGCTTTTAATATTTGCATTCTATATTATCTTTTTTAATATAACCCTGAGAAAGCAGGCTAGTGTGCTGAAAGAAAGGAGGGAATTTTGTTTTATTTTATTTTTATTGTTTTTATTGCACTATACATTTTTCTCCACTCAAGGAGGGAATTTTATATAGAAGGAAGATGTTGATCTTCCTATTGACAAGTAATTCAGAAAATATGCTTAGAACATATTAAACTGAACTATTATGATTATAATCTCTTGATTAAATAATCTGAAGCAAGTCTGAAGGGATGGTTCATCAGCTGAAAATATTGCCTGCTGTTCCAGAAAATCCTGCCCTATTTCCAGCTCCCACATGGCAGCTCAAAGTTCCAGTGCCAGGCATATGCAAGTGCAAAAAACCCATACAAATAAAATAAAAGTAAATAAAATCTCAATCTAAAGCAGACATTTACATGGAATATTATACAAGAAATCACTGAAACTCAAAACTGTTTTAGTCATGATTTAAACTCTTCAATTTTAGATAGTTCCAAGCAAATGTAGTTTGTGTACAATATTTTATTACCTTTGTATTTGGGTGGTGTTTAGTATTGGAATCAGGACCTTACACATACACAAATACAGGCTCTAACGTTAAACTACATCCCAAGTCCCATGTTTTAGATGATCATGCAATATTGGGGGAGAAACAAATCTAATTACTTTATTAATGTAAGGGATTCATATAAATTATTATGTACAAAAATAAATTAAGACCCAAGAAAGGGATATATGTATATATATATTATATATATGTATGTACATACATATATGGATGGTTATGGATTCATGTAGGTACTTTCAATAGCCAGATAAATTTACTTATACATTATGTTTTGAAAATTCAGAAGGGTTGGAACAGCTTGGAATTAGCTAATTCAAGTGAGTTAACACATTCTCTTCCTCTAATGCAAAGGAAAAATTTAAATGTGGTGGCTATGAATATTCAGAATTCACAGTGTTTATTGCTTCTAATTTGTAATGGCTGCTTTGAAATAGTAATAATAGCAACAATGGCAAAAAAAGTTCCAACTGAGTCACCAGACACAATTTGATTATTTTGCATGATAGCACTTAGTCTCTTGGGTGCCAGAATCTGAAATTTGGGATTACAGGCAACATTTTCTTAAATCGTAGTGTTAGGGCTGATGGATCTACTCAGTGATAAAGCATTTACCTTGTTTTGCGCACACCCTGTGTCTGATCCCCATCACTATGTGGGGGCGGGGTGCGAGGACAGAAAGGAAATGGGGAAGAGAAATAACCTCAGGATGAGTAAATAAACAATAAATTAATAGATACTCACAGGGTAAATTTCCTAGGTCTGGGAGCACAGCGGGCTCACAGCTAATCTCGTCAGCAATCTAGCACATCTTTTATAATCTAGAAAAGCAATTTAAAAATAATAATACATAGAGTTCAGTGTTATGAATGAGAAAAAAAGTAATGTGATTGTCAATGATGCGTGTAACCACCATAATTTTAAAAGTCCCTAACTTAACACGCGTGTGTTCTTTTGTTCCTCTGAAAAGATTTGGAAATTTGATGTCTTCACTTTAGAGAGGAGAAAACAGCTTCAAAGGTCACTTATCTCACAACAGCTAAGTGTTTTAGTTCCCAAAACTGCTTTCTCTCCACCAAACTACGCTGTCATCCATTGTCTTTGCTTTGAGTTATTTTGTTTCTGTTTTTGTCAATGTGACACAGACTAGAGTCGAGCAAGAAGAGGAGCCCTTAGTTGAGGGATTGCCTCCATTAGGTTGTCCTGTAAGTAAATCTGTGGGCATTTTCTTGGTTAATGGTTATGTGGAAGGACCAGACTACCGCGGGTGGTGTCCACCCTGCGAAGGTGGTTCTCGGGTGTGTAAGACAGCAGGAAGGCACGGGAGTAAACCAGGAAGCAGCATTCCTCGAGGCCCCTGCTTTGTGTTCCTGTCAGTCTCCATCAGTGGTGGAAGTATAAGCTGAGATAAATCTTTGCCCACATCGTTCTTGGTCTGCATTCTACCACAGCGACAGAGAAGCAAACTAGAATAAATCCATTGGGCTTAATTTTCCCTAGTCATTAAATGGAAGGTTTTGTTTTTGAAAAACATACAAAAATCTGACTCAATTTTCAATCCTAAGTAAAGTTAAATACTCCTCAGGGTCATCTAGATTACAAGAAATAAAATGCTCAGAAGCCATTCATTGTAAAAGGAAATTTTAGATTTAGAAAGGAATTTGAAATAGGCAATTCAATACCATATATTATCATAACTGGGCATTTTGAATGATGGTTATTTAGTGCTATGTTTGGAATTATTATTAACTCCATTAACTTAAGTGTTCAAAAGAACTCATTGTACAAAAGGCTATCATCATTCAGGGAAACCCAGCACACACTCTGCAAATGATGTGATATAAAAACATTTACTTCAAAATAACTTAGGGAGAGATGTTGACTTCTTCACAGTCAGCTCACTGGGTTTTTTTTTTCATTTATGTGAGAAATCAGTTTATTTATACCAAGGAATTTGAATAATGATAAAAGTTTCTGTCCTGACAAATCTGGCTATTTTTAGATTTGGAAATATTCCCAACCTGAATGTGATCTCTCGTTCCTTATATTTCAACAGTACACACAACCTTGAACGTGAGTACTGAAAAATTATAAATAGCATCCCATGCAATGTTTAGTCTATTGAGTCCCACCCAAAGAGAGCTGAAGCTTGAAAATTTATGCATTCATTGCTGGATTGGGTTTTTGTTGTTGTTGTTGTTGTTTTTCTAAGATCTGCCCAGGCAACTCACAAGCTGGCATGGAGCAATCCCTGGTATTGTGATAAAGTCGATGGAAGTGTTTGCTACATTCAGCTGAAAATGTGACAGGCCCTAGAGAAAGGGAAAGAATGCTTATTATAAACCTGGGCGTGTTTCCCAAACAAGTTTCTAGCACTCTATGGTTGGAGACGGTGCAACTGTAGATTCCATCCTTCCTACCCTTTAAAGAACTGGCCTGAGAATTCCTTCCTTTACCCAGACACTGTGGGAGGTGCTAAACTTTGATCTAAGTTTGCAGCACATTCTCAGTATCTCACATCATGGAACCTTCTGGCTAGAAGAGCTCATGAGGAACTGGAAGGGGACACTCCAGACAGAAAGGAAATGCAGAGTGCAAATCAGGAGGGAGTGGCTTTCTGGCCCCTCGATTTTTTCTTTCCACTTAATGGGAAGTCATGTTTCTAGTGATGACATTTGTTTTGAGTTGAAGCAATCTGTGCTCATTAGTGTAAGGAATTACTGCAAAAGTGGTAGGGCCTGGCAACTGCAGCAAAACTTTCCTCCTTCCCCCTGTTCCACAGGCATCTCCCCAACACTCAGGGCTGGCGGCCTTCCTCATCTACAGGTGTCTCTGTACGACACTCCGAAACGCCATTTGAAATTTAACAGCTGGGTGTAGTTGGGTTGGTCTGTAACTCTAATACTTGAGATGGGAAGGCAGGCAATGAGGTTTCGGGTCTGCACAAAGAATTGCAAGCAACTGAGGAAGGTTGGGAGAAGGCAATGTGGCCCTCTCTTCCTATGGGAAGAACAATAACAGATGATTAGCCCCCAAAAACATGTATACAAGTAACATGATATGGATTCAATAGGTTATATTTAAGAATGTATGTATATACATATATGCATGCAATAGCAATTGATGAAAAAGCAGGCAACTGGTTTACTGGAGAGTGGGTGGGGTATATAAGAGGGTTGAGAGGGAGGATAGGAAAGGGAGAAATGTTATAAGTAAATTGCAGTTTTAAAAACAAACAAGAAAGCATCCAAGAGGGGAGGGTGTGACATATGCTCATTTGTCTCCTGTTTATTAAACCTCAATGCTGTGCTGGCCGAAGCACATTCTAAATTCTTCAGCATGCCCCTGAAGGTTGTTTGCCATCTGGTTTGTTCACTCTACTTCCTCCTCCCTAGCCAAATGCATCCCCTTCCTAAGTTCACCCTTCATCCCCAGTGCATGCCTATTATCTCCCTGTCTTCTTCCACTATAGCCCTCAAGCCTGTCCCAGTGGGTGCCTCATGACCACACTCTCTTACTTTAAAGCCCAACGTAGAAAGCCTGTCACACTGCAAGCTTTCACAGTTGGCTCTCAGTAAATCATCCTTTTCATTGCTCTTTAAAAGATCCTTTATGTTCTACTGCTTATCAAATTCTAGTGCACTTTATAGATCATACACGTTGGTAGCAGTTGACTGAAAACCCAGCTGAACTCAAGGCTCTTCTAAACATTAATCTCAATAGCTCTATTGTCTATGAATGCATTCTATATAAAAATATTTCTTTTATAACTGAGTCACTGAAATAGTGTAAACTTACCTGTGAAATGCTTTATGAATTTGTCTTTCAAGGTCAAGTCTCTTGGGAATATTTCTGAAAATAAAAAAAGAGTTCATAATTTCTAGGATGGATTTCCACTATTAAAACATAGGTATAACACTATACACATAGATCCATGCAGTAAGCATAGCAGGTCTCAGATCACTGGGCTCTGGCCCTATCCATTCTCCAGGGCTCTGGAGTTCTGGCTTACCTTGTTGTTTGTTCTACACCTCCCCAAGGGAACCATCCAGACCCCTCACCAATGTCTACTGCTGAATGTCTCATTTTCTGGCTCCCCAGAGCTTCCCCAATCCTGTGTTCCCCAACCTCAGTGAATATCACCATTCTTTAACTCTTGCATTGCTGTAGTGATTTAAATGATAATGTTCCCTATAGGTCCATAGGGAGTGGTATTATTAGGAAGTGTGGCCTTATTGGAGTAGGTGTGGTGTTGTTGGAGGAACTGCATCACCAGCAGGTGGGCTTTGAGTTCTCAGAAGCTCAAGTCAGGCCCAGTGGCTCACTTGTTCTTCCTGCTGCCTGCCAATCCCAGCATACACTCTCAGCTACCTCTCCATCATTACCTGAATTCCACTATGCTTCCTGCCAAGAAAATAATGGGCTAAACCTCTGAACTATATGCCCCCTCCAATTAAAGGCTTTTCTTCATAAGAGTTGTCATGGTCATGGTGTCTCAACACAGCAATAAAACCCAAAGTAAGACAATAGTCCACCTCAACATGTTATGTTTGACTGCCTTAGGGTCTCTCTACTGCTGTGAAGAGACACTATGACCACAGCAACTCTTACAAAGGAAAACATTTAACTGGGGTGGTTTACAGGCCAGGGGCTCAGTGCATTAACATTGTGCTGAGACATGGCAGCATACAGGCAAACATGGTGCTGGAAAAGGAGTTGAGAATTCTATACCTTTGATCCACAGGCAACAGGAAGTGAACTGAGACACCGGGTGTGGCTTGAGCATATATGAGACCTCTAACCCTACCCCAACAGTGACACACTTCCTCCAACATTGTCTTATCTATTCCAACAAAGTCACACTTCCATTTAATAGTGCCACTCTCTATGAGCTTATGGGGGCCAATTACATTCAAATTACCACACTATTTTATGTAGGCTTGTATGTGAGATATAGGATGCATATGGAGATCAAACGACAACTTTCAGGGGTTTGGTTCTCTCCTTCCAGCATTTGGGTTCCAGATATTAATCTCTGGTCATCAGGCTTGACAGTAAGCACCCTTCCTCACTAAGCCATCTCATTCTCCAGCATTTTCCTTACATCTTGACTTCTTTATAAACCACACAAAATATGAGTGCTTCATGGAATGCATGTTTGTCACCTGGAGATGACAGAGTTTGTGGAGACTCAGCAATACTGGTGGAGTTTCAGGGGAACTATAACAGCCCTTTATATCTTAGGAGGTGAGGAAGCCATCTCTAGAAGCTTCATAGATGTCTCCTAGGGGAGGGGAAGGGAAAGGAGGACCCCATCACATCCAAAGGATCCTTGGATCAAGTGGAAATCATGGACCAGAGATGGGGTCAAGAGCTGAGTTGGAGGAACAAGGCCAGGACCAGATGCTTTATCTCAGCAGGGGTCTGGCAGTCAGGCACATGTGACAACCTACTTCACCCTAGTTATCACTGCTGCTGGATTCCTCTTCTGAAGACACTGTCTCATGACTTTATCCAAAGAAGGCTTAGGAAAGCTGCCAGAATTAAAATACAGCATGCTGTGTTTCTGCTAGAGTAGAGTTGGAATGGGATGTGATTGGTGGGGTGGAGGGCTCATCGTCTNTCCTAGGGGAGGGGAAGGGAAAGGAGGACCCCATCACATCCAAAGGATCCTTGGATCAAGTGGAAATCATGGACCAGAGATGGGGTCAAGAGCTGAGTTGGAGGAACAAGGCCAGGACCAGATGCTTTATCTCAGCAGGGGTCTGGCAGTCAGGCACATGTGACAACCTACTTCACCCTAGTTATCACTGCTGCTGGATTCCTCTTCTGAAGACACTGTCTCATGACTTTATCCAAAGAAGGCTTAGGAAAGCTGCCAGAATTAAAATACAGCATGCTGTGTTTCTGCTAGAGTAGAGTTGGAATGGGATGTGATTGGTGGGGTGGAGGGCTCATCGTCTGACTTTGTTCCTGAGGAGTAACAAAGGTGCAGAGTCTGCAGTGCCGAGGATTAGCCAGCCCATCACAGGTGGGATCCCCTTGGCTGCCAATCAGGTGGTGCAATTTGCTGTTTCTCAACCTCTTCCTCCTTCCTGCAGCATAGCTAGAGAGGGTAGGACTGCATGCAGGGTGAGGGGCTACGTGAAGAGGTCACTCTGACACACGCTGGAGGTCACTCTGACACACGCTGTATTTAGAATATCAAGTCCACAAAACTCTTTCCCTTGAAATTCAGATCTAAAGACCATTTCAGTCAATTGTCTGTTGTAAGAATTTTCTCTCCTTAGAACAATGACGTTTTCAGTACCCAATGTGCTAATGGGGATGGGTCTTTTCCCATTCTTGATGTCATCTGCCCATGAAAGGAAGACATGGTTCTCTCCAGTTCCTCAAGATCATGGCTTCTCCTCCTTTGGCTCTCCAGCTCCTCTGCTGCTTGGTGCTCTGTTCTGCATCGTAAAGTTTATCTTCTTAGCTGGTAATTTCCTCTCTTAATTTGCTGTGGGATTTTGCTTTGTGTCTGGAAACACTTCAGCCTTTACTTTATGTCTGTCTGTTGCAAAGACATCTCTTTAGTCTGAAAGGTTATACTGTTCTCCGTAAGGTACCACTTCACTCTAGCTCCTTCAGATATCTGCATGAAACTTTCCTTCTTCCTCCTTCTGTGTGTGTGTGTGTGTGTGTGTGTGTGTGTGTGTTTATTTTTATTTGGGAACTTTATTGATGGTGCTAGCAGTTTGTTGACTTTTAAAAAAAATCAAGTTGTAAACTTTTTATTACAAATTAAAAATGAAGTTCTTAAAAATCTTAACTTGACCAGATATGAAACAATTTAAAAACCATTAAAGGTATATTGAGAAAAACCAGACTTTCTTTAAAAAACACACACACACATTTGTCATTACCAAAAAGAGACATCTTTAGGTAAAAATAATAAATAAAAGCCCCATGCTGCATAGATAATACAGATAGTTCTAGCGTATCTGGTCAATGGGCAAAAGGCAAGCACTTAAGGTCTTCAGCTCCAATCTTTGTTCATTTGTTATTGCTGGAATTTCATATTCATTTCTTCTTGTTGAATGACCAAACCGGATGTTGGTAGAGATGGTAAGCCAGCATTCATGCAGGCCTGCCCTGCTCAGCCTTGGGAGCAGACAAATTCTCAGCTGGTGGATGGGCTGCTTTTGTCTCTTTGCCATCTTGTGGTTTAGGGTTCTCTGGACATCTGAGATGGTAATTCAAGTTGTGGAGATACCAATGTTGAGGTAGCTTTTGACCTTGGGTCTCGTCTCCTTGATGTTCCTTGTCCTCTTCATTGCCGTCCTCTAGGCTGTCTTTGGCGAGGAGGGCCCCTGGGAAATCGTGGTCTGTAACCCTATACATATTCTGTCTCACTGGTCCTCCTTGCTCTTCTGCACGCTGGCTGTCAGCACCCTCCATCACTTCTTGCACAGGAGGGTTGGAATACTGTGGTCAACGCCCATAGGGTCTCCGCAAGTAGTAAGGTGGGAACCTTCGCCTACGACAGGGTCGGCGTTGTTGGGCTTGGCCTTCAGGGGCGCTTTCTGATCCCTCGTTCTTTTCCCCACTCTCACTATTCTGGTAATTCTGCTGGTAATTACGTGGAGGACCCCTACGACGTGAGTAGCGTCTATAATGGTTATGGTCTGCTGCGCATTTACTGACTTGAACTGGAACTCCACAAGGTCTGTACCATTTGCTGCCTCTGCACCCTTTACTCCTTCAACATCAGACTCCACAGTCTCTCCATCTCCTACACTGCTAAGGGACTTCCTGGGGTTATTCTTCTCTATGGTAGTCTGGTGCACAAATACGTCTTCCTTGGTGTCATCCCTGTTGATGAAAACCATATCCTTTCCTTACATTGAACCATTGTACTGTTCCCAAAACCTTCGTTGCAATGACCTTTTTGTCCCCATTGGCGGGCCCTGCCCATGTGAGGCCGCCCAGGCACTGCTACCAGCGCAGCTGCCCTTGGAGCAGGACTTGGTGTTGGTAGAGCTGAGGGCTATGGCAGGGGTGGCAGGTGGCTGCTGGGTCTCGGCCTCACTGCTCTTGGTTGCAGTGGTGGTGACTGAGGACTGCAGCGGCAGTGGGCATCTCGGGGCTCTCTGGGGTCCACTCTCTGCTCCCGCTACCAATAGGACTCTAGTGGATTTTAAAGAAGCTTCTAACTCAGTTGCATGACTCTGTTCCTTCTGAATTGCTTTTGGTACTGAACACAATTATGTGATTCACTATACATCTAATTCCAGTTTGCCATCACCAGCCGCATTGTCTTCAGACATGGGGACCGAATCTTCATCATTGCCTGGCAATACAGAAAGGCTGGAGGCTGCTTTCTTTATTGTAACAGCTTTTCTGCTCTTTGTTGGGACTTTCAGTGTGTGCTCTCTCTATTTAGATCACCTGTTTTTCCCATATTTCACCTTTTTATAGAAGCCTTTTCTGACTTTCTCGAAGCTGGTAATTACCATTCCCGGTCTTACTCGCTGGTCCTTGAGGTCATTCTTCATTTCTTTAAACTACCCTGAGCATCGTTTTGTCTTCAGCTGCTTCTGATCTGAAAGCTTCAGCCTGTCTAGTAGTGATGTATCCTTTTTAAAGTATAGGCCATCAATCCATTCTGTGTAGAATTTCAGACATCTCCTAGTTCTTTCTCTAGAAATTGTATTTCATCACGTTTCAGCGTGAACTCCTCTCTCCAGCTTCTTAGCATTCGCCTCCAGCTTCTTGCTTTGGTTGACTCCTTCCTGGGCACCTCTAGGCTTTATTGCCCTTTTCAAGCAAGCCCTACCTTTCTCAAGTAGTGCATATTTTTCTTCACATTTTCTTCACTGAGTCCTAAAAGCTCTAAAAACGTTCTTCTCCTTCCACACGAGGCAGCCTACTAACTGGAGGAAAGCTTCTCCATAAAACCAAGGGAGCAGTAACCAATAGCGAGACACGGGATCAATTCCCGTGAGAAATGGTAGGGACTGAGGTCTGGTCTTCACCCAGCAGTGCAAACCCTGCACAGTTCTTCTAGGACCGGCACCAGCAGGGCTCTGGAGCAGCCCTGGGCTCCTGTGTAGTGCCAGGGAGCTGCATAGGTTGCCTGAGCTGCCAGTGCCAGCCAGCACACAGCAAAGAGCACAGAACACCCAGCATCACCTTCAGAACTGAACACTGGGTAATGGCGGGGCAGGCTCTCTCCGTGAGAACTAGAATTAGGGGTGCACAGGCTGGACATGGGTTCCGGAGATTTGAATGGTGTGCTCCTCATACTTGCACCCACTGAACCATCTCACCAGGAACCTACTGCTGTAATTTCCCACCTAACACTTTCGTTTTTATTTATTGCATGTGTAAGGGTATTTTCCCTGCATATATATCTGTATACCACGCACATACAGTGCCCTCAGATACCAGAAGAGGGCACTGGATCATCTGGTACTAGAATTGTAGATAACTGTGAGTTACCACGTGAAGGCTGGGAATCAATCTTGCGTCCTAAGATGAGGCCATGTCTCTAACCGTTGAGCTACCTCTCCAGTCCCCATGTAACACTTTGAAGCCTTGGTTGGCTGTAGGTACCTGAACACTCTAAAAGTGACACTAAGCATAAGGCCAGGTCTACTGTACTTCACATCCACAGTGTTTCCAGTTGCCACAGAGACAGGAGGGAAACATCACCTGCCTCTCTGTCTCCTGAAAGCAGTCTTGGAAATCTGCTCCTAATCTTTGTGAGTTTACTTACAACCATAAAAATGAGAAGCACAGAGGGAAAAGTATGTTTAAAATGTAATTTTAGGGCCAGTAGGATGGCTTAGGAGGTAAAGGTGCTTGCTGCTGAGCCTGATGAACAGGTTCAATCCCTGGGGACCACATGGTAGAACTGACTCCCACAGGTTGTTCTCTGACCTCCACAAATGTACCCCAGCAAATGCACACACATACACATATGTGTAAATATAAATAAATATAATACAAATTTAAAGAAATTTGAAAAATTGTAGCTTCCCTAGTCGATCTCTGATTAAGACGCAATCTTCTGGGGGAAGGAAGCAACCGTGGGCGACTCTATCGGCTTCCTATACGGACGTTCTTTACTTTCCGCTGAGACAAATGGATCCTTCAAGCAGATAACTGTTGCTGCCAGAAGCACTGTGAACAGGGAAAGATCCGTTCATGTAAGTGAGCTCTGGATGCTCATAATGAATGTTTATGATTGGAGCATCTGGCTATGGAGCCCAGCAGACAGAAGACATCTGCTTATAGCACCTGCCAAATACAAACGTGGAGTAAAATCATGTGTATCCTTTCCACCTTGACCTCGTCCCACCCTAGCAGCTTTCACTGAAACAAATAACTCTCAGCAATCCTACCAATAAAATATGAATGCACATTAAAACCCTAGGGGAGGGACATGGTTGTTTGACTATAGTAATCATTTCCCTCTGCAGATGCATAGTAAACATCAGGCTATGAAGCTTAATTATGTTTACTAGAAATGTTCTAAGGAAGAATTGACATAACCAGGCATAGTGGCATGTCCAGGATTGGAGCTTAAGGTCAGCTTGGACTATATAGTGAGACTCAATCTGAAAAACAAACTATACACTCTATCTTGATATTATACAAAATAGCAAAAAAAAAATTTTCATTGTTAGTCACCAGGTATTAATGTATGACTGTCTAGTTGGGCAGAGGGAAACCTTACAGATTTACAATACAGGAATTTGGATTTTACGAATAGAATTCCATTATAATGAAAGTGCCATCAGTATCCAAATATATCTAGGGTTTTTTGAAATTTTTTAATAAACATAACTCTGGGCATGTTTAGCTATTTCTGAACACAAAGAGATATCATGAAGAAAGAGAGATGTGATACTAGGAAAACTATCCTGGCTTTCAGACCTGCTTCCTGATGCCCATTCCTATCTTCTGCATGCTAGTGATTTGAGTGAGGACCAGAAGCCTTAAGAGTGCTTCAGGATGGGAGATCATCACTGGAAACAAGAAAGCAACACAGAGGTCCAGCCTCAGGGAAAGGAAAGGGGCTGAAAGTTCAGTAAACACCAATGACCGATGATTCAATCAATCCTACCTGTGTAATGAGACCACCGCCAAATGCATAAGATGGTGGGATTTCAGAGCTTCCAGATAGCTAAGCACATGAAGACCAGAGAAAGTGAACTTCCACGCAGAGGCACGGAGGTTAGTGGCTTTCCCCAGTCTTCATCTCTTTAACCCTTTTATGATAAACAAAACTGGTTGTAGTGTTTCCTCTACTTATGTTCATTGCTCTAGCGAATCAAACCATGAAGAGCCCATTTTGTAGATGGGTGTCAGGAAAATCAGACTGGAGTTGGCGTTTGTGTAGGGCACTTGAAGTGGAGCTGGGAGGTCACGAAGCTGCATGCTTGAACCTTGGAACTAGGCGGCAGACATCGTGCCTTCCTACCTTCCACTCCCCCACACAGAATGTCTCTCTCTCTCTCTCTCTCTCTCTCTCTCTCTCTCTCTCTCTCTCTCTNACACACACACACACACACACACACACACACACACGCCATACCAGTTTCTTGAAACAGTTCATCCCTCCCTTTGTAGTGACGCTCCTTTCTCCTAGACCAATTGTTATCTTCTGCCAGTTCAGGCCATAATGCTTAGTAAGTCACCCAACTGAAGTTAAATAAATGCTGTATTTTGTAGATATTTGAACACATCTTGATTTTGTGTTTTCTCATACTACCATCCTAATTAGCCCCAAATAAATTTAATTTTATCTGTTTGTAAGTAGGTTGATTTTGCTTGTAGTCAACAATCAGAACGTCAAGTTCTTAGACTTGAGACTAGGTGTGAAGTGGGATCACTCCTGGAGTTGGACCCTCTGTCCACGTGGAGAGCATCAGGATTGAGCCAGATTCAAGGACACTAGATGGGTGTCCACCGCAGGGTGGACTGTGCTGCTTGTGGGGAGAAAATCCTATATCTTTAATACCACAGAACTCTGTTATTTTGGTTGCTAGGGCCAAAGAGTACGAAAAGCTCATTGTTTTTAACCACATAATCAAAAATGTGTAAGATTTTTCTGTCTGCCTGCAAGGATCTGTTTAGTTCCTGGTCCCTCATTGACCTTGAGAGGACTTAGGACTTCTTGGAAAACTCAAGAGAAGCCAATACTGATTTATGACTGGAGAGGGGACATATCCCACACTAATTAATAAAGAATGTCATTAATGGGATCTTAAGTTTATTTGGAGGCTCCACCATTAATCAGCATGGCCTTACATTTATTTAAACAACCCCTGAGTCTTCAGCTTTAGAAATTCTGTTGAAATAATGGAAGTGTATATAAGTCACAAAAGGAGATATAATAAAGTCAAAACTCCCTTTCATATTTTTGTTTCCTCATATTTCATGCCAATTTCCTTCTGATCTCAAAATCTTCCAAATCGCTTTTCTATTCCATCACAGCCCATTGTCAGCTTTCTGAACTTGTCTACATGTGCATGCATGAGTGCCTAGAACCTGCAAAGTCTGTGGTAGGGTTCCACTGTGTTCCTTTCTGTTACTGTGATAATGGACAAAAGAGCTTCAGAGGGCAGGAAGAAAGGCTATGGAAACACACACATGTAATTCTTACCCAAGTCAGACAGACGTAGGGACATTGAAAGAGTGGAGAGACAATCTGGAAGATCACTGAAATACAATGGCTTGGACAGACAATAAAATAAAACAACAGAGTCTAGGCATTTGTGGCACCAATTAGTAGCAGAACTGAGTTGAAAATGGCAATCAAAACCACTCACAATCAAAAGTCTATCAAAGTGATCTCAAACATTGTTGAATGGCTAATTCAATTGACCAATACATTCATGAATGGCAGACACACTATAGGGAAGAGAATACCACAGGTGGCTAATTATCACTGTTCCAGGGAGCCCAATACCCCAATCCTTGCTCAAACAACAATTCTAGGGAGGGAATTCTGCCTGTCAACTCTTGTCACAGGCTTTGGATTTCCTGTCCCTTCTGCCTGGGAATGGCCCTCCCACTTCCAGCCTCTCCTCGGACTTAGGGAAGCTGGCCAGCTTACTGATAAGAAGTGATATACAACTCCATGTCATGATACCATGAAATACATAGTTGGCCTTCCTGGCCAAAATCATAAACCCCTTGGAATGTCAGAAATGATAGTGTGTTAAGAAGTTGACAGAGGTCTGGCAGTTTCTGAATAGCTTCAGGATGGGTCTGATGGGTTAGTTGATCAATCTTATCTATATAATGAAGCCTCCATAAAAACTCAAAAGCACTGAGTTCAGAGTTTCTGGATAGCTGAACATATATATTCAAGAAGCTGGGGGTGGGTGGGGTGTTTCCTCACACATGCTCCTTCCTCTATACCTCATCCTATGCATCTCTTCATATATAACCATTTATGAACCACTCCAGCAAACTAGTTCGAATTGGAGGAGAGTCTGGGAAAGCTGATTCTTAGCTAAAGGCTCAGAATTACAGGGACAAGCATGTGGGGACTGCATTGGACTGCATTTGGCACTGGAGGCATTCCTCAACTTGTCGGTTCTGAGGCCCATCTTCAGGAAGTATCAAGTGCCAGAACTAAGGTAGATTAGAACCCCAGCTGGCATTCACTGCAGAGCTGC
>LOEQ01010718.1:50345-65672 GCA_001685075.1 Bramus lutescens | reverse complement strand
TGGGGCGGCGCTGGGGACCAGGAGAACCCGGGACGAGGGCGGGTCAGGGGACAGGTCCCTCAGAAGCACCGGCGCCTTCCTGGGGATCCTTTCTTTGTCTCCAGGGTTTGGGGCAGAGATAGAGCCAAGGCGCACAGCTAGTTCCAGGTTCTCCCGGGTTCCTCATGCCCTACATTATAGGTGTCTGGGACACCGCCTCCGCTGACCGCAGGTTCGAAAGAACCCACAACTTCAAGTAGTGGACATGGAAAGCGGGGTGGAATTTCTGATGGCAGAGGCAAGGTGAGGAGCTCTTTGACCAGGAGCCCTGTTCCACCCCAGGGCTGACCAGGTGGGCCCAGCCACTGTCCCTGCTCAGGTACCAGAGGCCCTGAGGAGCCAGAGCCGGGGTGCCCCAGGAAGTCTAAGGATTGGCACTCAGGGCAACATAAGCCAGGAGTCCCAGACTAGGGCACACCCGGGTCCCTCTGGCCAGGCGACCAGAGCCCAACATGGCTGGGATTAAGTTATGGAACATTTACCATAAAGTTCTGGCAGTGCTAGCATCAATAATAGGAGGGGTCCATTCGTTTAAAATGATAGCATTTCTGATGGGTCAGTACTATGTCAGTTACAGTTTGAGCCATTTCGTCTGCCTGTCTTATTGTATTAAGTATACATGTCAACACATCCACGGCTTGATTGCTGATTATCTTCTTATAACTAAGGACAATGAAAGGCTTTGTGGTTCCTTAGTAAAAGTTCCTTCGACTAGAAATTTCTCTTCAAAGACATCTTGTCTGTCTCAAACTGAAAAAAATGCTCTCAATTTACTCATACAGTTGACCTAAGCGTTTTGTTTTCAAACATTCAGAGGAAATGGGGGCCGAAGCACAAAGCACTTTTCTAAGAGCTTTAGAAAGTCGTGCCTTTGACGGGGAACTCTTTCAAGAGAGCTGTTGCACTAAGCCCCGAGATACCCGAGGAAGCACAAACCCCATGCTTCCTAAGCAGACTCCACGAAGTGTAAGAATGGCTTCTATTGCCCAGACAGCCTAAAGAGACCTTAGCAGAAGAAACAAACTTTCTCACATGGGAAATAATGAAACATTATAAGTTCGCGGACTTGAAAAAGAATTTTACATTTAAATTTAATCCGAAACATCGGAAGATGGGTATTACTCTGGAAAACAAGGCAGGGAGAGGGAGCAGGGGGTGGAGCTCCAGAGTGTGAAATAACGCTAGAGAAAACAGAGAAGTGACCGACGTGCTCCTCAAGTCGCTGCAAGTGAAGAAAGCTGATGGCTTTTTTTTTTTCTCTTCNGAAAGCTGATGGCTTTTTTTTTTTTCTCTTCTCCGTGACAAATGCAAGGGAAGGCAGCAAACCAAGAGACATCGCAGATCATGACTGCTGGTAGGGCTTGTTGCTCAGGTATGGCAGTGTGAGGCAGAACAAGCCCCATGGTTTCTCTCAAACTGAACTTAGTGGCCTTCTATATGGCAAGTGAAAGAGGGCAGAGTCCAAAGGTCCACAAGGTGGCGCAGGGCTGTGGTATGCTGCTGGAGGCTGAGAAGGCAGGAGTTCTTTGATCTTGGGGGTTTGGACCAGCCTGGGCAACACAGTCAAAACCCATCAGCACATTTAAAGCTATTTTAAAATGCAAACTCCATTCTTCTTAGCATTCTATTCTGGAGAGACCCATAGATCTGTATTTCAGGGTAGGTAGGGTAGTTTTAAAGCAAACAGGCTTTCAGTTTGACAGAAATTACTTACAGGTAAGCCTTAGGCCAGGCACAGAAGGAACCTTTTGAGTAAATTAGATGAAAATCCTTGTCTCTGTAAAGCACTAGCTTCATGGATTTAGCTACCCAGAATAATGGTTTTTGTCATGACTAAGCAGATTGCCCTTACTGAAGTAGCTGTCTGCTTCATTCCAGTGGGTACTACTTGCTACCAATGCCTGTTCGTTCAGTTGCTGCCTGAAGTTTTGCTGTAGATATAATCTCACAACAGTTGCTAGCTTCCCATGTGTGGTATTTCTCGTATAAAGAATGGGATGTCTGTTTAGAAACAGACACTTAGCAACTGTGGTGGTTTGAACCAGAATGGCCCCAATAGGTTCATATGTTTGACTGTTTGTTCCCCAGTTTGTGGACTCTTTGGTGAAGAATAGGAGATGTGGCCTTGTTGGAGGAAGTGTGTCACTGGAGATTGAGTAGAAGTTTCAAAAGCCCACACCAGGTCCAGTCTCTCTCTCTCAATCTCTCTCTCTCAATCTCTCTCTCAATCTCTCTCTCAATCTCTCTCAATCTCTCAATCTCTCTCTCTCAATCTCTCTCTCAATCTCTCTCTCAATCTCTCTCTCAATCTCTCTCTCTCTCTCTCTCTCTCTCTCTGCTTCTCTGCCTGTAACTTGTGGATCATGTGAGCTCTCAGCTACTGCTCCAGCACTGTGCCTGCTTGCTTCTGCTGTGCTCATGGACTAACCATTCAAAACTGTCAGACAGCTCCAATTAAATGCTTTCATTTAAAAGTTGCCTTGGTGGTGGCAAATCCTCACAGTAACCAAGACAGTAACTCATGTTTTAGTAATTCTATCTGCATGTTTTGTGGGCAGGGTCTCTCTCTGTACTTCAGGATAGACTGGAGCTCAATAGGTAGACTGGGGTAGTCTTGAAGTCATGGAAATACTCCCATGTCAGCCTCCTGAGCTTTAGAACTATAAAAGTAATTCATGCAGGAAATAATTCAAACTTTGAAGTGTACATTTCGAAATATGTTTTTAAAGCCCTAATGCTCAAGGTTTCTTCTTTTGTACAACAGACTCACACTAAGAAATCAGGGTCAGCTTTGAATTTGTAATTCTCCTGCTTCAAATTTTTAGTGATAGGATGTTAAGTGGGTACCACCAAACCAACCATTTGTTTTCTTTTAAATTATCTAATAAATAAAACAAGTTGCATTCCTCTACATTCTTAGCCCCAGTGGTCTGCGGGCTGGGGCCTGGTTGGAAGATGACAAGACACAACAGAGAGTCAAATCATTCATGAATACCAGGCCAGCTAGGTGCTCCCTTGGAAAGTGCAGAAAGAAATCAATGAATTCAGTCAACATAGTAAGTGCATTTGTTCTCTGTGTGGTAAAATCAAGATGAAAAAGATAGGCTGTGACTTCCGGGAAACTGAAGTTAGTGGTGCCTAAACCTCTTCACGATTGTGGTCAAGGGTTCATCAGAAGATTGATAAGGAAGACAAGTAGAATTCTGTGTAATAACTAAAACACACCTTATAGAGCACTGCACACACCTTATTCACCATTGCAAATTATGGTCCCAAATTTAATACATTTAATTTGACACGTCAAAGCCAAAAATTTAAAAGAAAAAATAGAGGGAAAAATCCATTCCTAGGTATTTTCCATTTTTCTCTCCTGTGCTAAAGATCAAACCTAGGGCCTTCTATATGTTAGACAAATGGTCTATCTATAAACTACATACACAGCCCCACTCAAAAGTAATAGTGATGTTAACATTAGTACTCTTAATATTACATTTTCTTATTGAAAATTTCATACATGTATCCAATGCAAAACTAGTCATACCCACTCCCCATCTCGCTTCTCCAACTTCCCTGAAATCACCACAAGCCCCCTCAAGCTTCATGATCTTTTAGTCAAGAATACACCAAATCCAAGTAGTGATGGCTGTGTGGCTGTCCATTGAACTATGAGAAATCTACCAAGGGCTGGGGGTCTTTCCTTCCTTGGTAGCTATCCACTGCCATTAACACTTACAGGAATTATGACTAGATTGGTCTTGTGCATGTCATGTGCAGACTGCTGTGAGCTCATGATTGTGTTAATCATGTGAGGTCCAAGAGCGTGCATTTCGCAGAATTCCTCTCCTTCATCTGGCTCTTACATTCTTTCTGCCTCTTCTGAGATGTGCTCTGAGTTGTTGTGGTGACAATGGGGAGTGGCTTTCTGGAGAAAGGTGTCTTATTTAGTTAGATCTGAGCACTTAGCCTCTTTTTCTCAGGAAATGGAGCAGTATGCCTCTCATCATTGGCTCCTACAACTGCAGAAATTTCTCGGACTAAGGATGAGAATAGCCTAGGTCTATGGATATGAACGTGGTTATTTAAAGGCAATTCGGCAACTAGAGCATTTAGCAAACTAGCAATAGGAGTTTCTACATTATGACCTATGACATCCTGGGACAGACATGGAATTTTGATTAGGATCATAGTACTAGACAAGAAATCACCTCCTGTGGAGAAGGGCTCAGATCCAATCAGAGTATGGCTAATTGCTCCTTAATTGCTGTATCACTATTGCACCTGTGGGCACTTCTTCCCTGATAGGTTGGTTTGAAGCATACAGGGGCAGGTGACAGTTAAGACCATTGATATCTCTTCTCCCCAACAGCCTGTAGAGCATCTTCCGGCATATGAAAGAAAGCCATTTGTGCTGGTTGGTTTGTCAACAGGACGCAACTACAATCATTAGGGAAGATGCAAGTCAGCTGAGGAATTACCTCAATCAGATTGACATGTAGGCAAGTTATTTTCCTGATTAATTATGGATGTGGGAGGGCCCAGTCTATTGTGGGAAGTTCCACCCCTGGGCAAATGATCAGGGGTTGAAAAAGGAAGTAGCTGAACATGCCTGTGAGTTGTGTTCCCCCATGGCTTCTGCTTCAGTACCTGCTTCTAGGTTCCTGTGTTGGCTTTCCTCAGTAGTACCTAACTCAAGAGGTGTAAGCCAAATAAACCTGTTCTTCCCCCAAGTTGCTTTTGCTATGATCTTTATCACAGCAGGAGAAAGCAAACTAGGAAAACAGTTTCTTGGTCTAACTAATATTTAAAAAATGTGATCATCTTTGTGTATCTTCCAAGGTCAGTCTCCTGAGCAAGGGATACTGTTTCAGGCCAGCTAGCAGTATGGATTTGAAGTTATCTGTTAGTATTTCAGACCTTCTCGATTTCATTAAAAGTTTGTGGAACAGGCCAGTTTAGAAAAAAAAAAAAAGGTTAGGAGAACTTCCAAGAAGATAAAGTCATACTGTGAAGAAGCAGTCTCTCTAAACAGTAGTAAAGTTGTACATACCACTCCGCTCTAGTGGCATGCCCCATTACACTCTGCCCTCCTTTAATGAGTTGAATTCCCTTGCATATGCTTAACGATAATGTCTTGCACAATTTGTCTCATGTCTTTGTTCACGGAATACTGCATGTACACATGCACGCACACTAAGTTACAAGATTGTTTACTAACCAGAATGCCACATAATATAAATGTGTGAACAGAATCATATGACTGCGGGGAGCAGATGAAGTCCTGTGTGCATGAATATCATTGACTTGAACAACCCCAACGCCTCTGACCCGTATGAATTGTAAAGGCTTTCTGAAGTCGGGCTTGGGGCAGTATCAAGGGCTTCACCTAGGAGTACATTCTGAACAGTTGACCTTCAGCTAGAACCAGTGTGTGCAGAAACTACCAGCCACAGCCACCTCCTTGTCTTTAATTTGTATATAATAAACTCACCTCTTTATTTAGCTGTCTATGATAAACCTGCCACCTCGATCAACAGTGCTAGTGTGTCTCTATCAGAAAACACAGCACATACAATGACAGCTTTTCTATACATGTGTCTGTCTCTGTCCTTCCTTTGTTTCCTCTGTAGGGTGAATCCCAGAGTCATGCAGGCCATGTCATAGGACATTTTCCTACAAGTATGTCTTCTCTTTCTTTTACTATATCATCAATTTGCCCCATCTTTTTGCTCTTTGGGGCTTTGAACCCAAAGCCTGTCTCATGCCAGACAAAGTCTTGTCACTGGACTATATCCATAATCCTACTTCCCTTTTGTGAGTATAGATAAAATGCATAGTAATCTTCATGGAATTTTTGTTTGTATTTTCTTGCTATAGTTTTTACCTTGAGCATCCCACAAAACGCATGCATTGAAGACTTAAATCTGCCCTGTATGACATCAGGAAGTGGTGAACCACTAAGAGGTGGGTCCCAGTAGAAAGCAGCAGGTCACTAGAGGCTCGTTCAAGAGTGGAATATTGACAGTCTGGCTCCTCTTCCTTTCTCTCAGGCCTCCATGAACAGGAAATGAGCAGCTTCCTTGGCCACATGGTTCCCCTGTAATGCACTGCCCAACTGCAGGCCTAACAGCAACAGGCAAGAAACTTCCACAACCCAGGTGAACAGACCTGTCTTTTTTTCAGATGGATGCCCTCATATATGTGGGCACAGTAATAGGAAATAGGATGCTCAAGTCCAGTGGTCAGATAGAAAGCCCTGTTCTACATCCCTGCTCTCCAACAGACTGCATCATCGATGCACAGAGCCTTCACCTCCTAGCAAGGAAGGAGTATAGGTAGTTCTTGCCTGACCTGGCTCTTCTCCGGGAGATATCAGCAGGAAGGATCAGTGTCAGACAATTCCACATGAAATAGGGCATCAAAATGTACTTTGTTTGTATTATTTTTCCAGTTTAACTTTGAATTTTATAGGTTTTAAAGTTTTAAAAAATATGTTTAATTTTTTTCTCTTTTTCATATATCAGCTCCTCAGAGTTTTCAACATATGATGTAGATGTAATTTAAATATTTGTATAATAGAGAAAAGGAAAGTAAGGTGGAAAGTGAGAGAGGTCATTTATAACTTAAGTTATTGACATATTAATAAATTATCGTATTTCTTTTAGCAAACTAGTATTAATGCTGCATACAGTTTCATAGATAACATGGGTCTTTTTTGTGGTGTATGGAATGGTAGATAATCTCTACTTTAGGTTTATTTCTATTTCAATTTATTTGGTTTTTCAATTTTTTTTGAGACAGGGTTTCTCTACATAACCCTGGCTGTCCTGCAACTCACTCTGTAGACCTGGGTGTTCTTGAACTCAGAGATGCACCTAACTCTGCCTCATGTGTGCTGGAAATAAGGATGTGTGCCACCACCGAGATCTCTGTCTTTTTTAAATAAAGCATTTTCTTTAGAAACTCTTTAAAGTCAGGGGGAATCCTATTATTAAGAACCAAGTAGAACATGAGTTCCCAATTGCTTACTACTCTTAGAACCATGGGACCTGGGAAAGGGAAGCCTCAAAATGAAGTGGACTAAAGTCTCTTAAAATAATCTACAGTGTTCAGAGCACCACGTGACTTTTACTCTGAGGCCAAGAAGAGTCATATGAGTAAGCTGTCTAGCCACGAGGGCAAGCCACAGGTCGCAGCTGAGACCAACACAGCAAAAATATTTTGTTCCATAAGGGCATATAAACAGGGTTACAATAGTCAGTAGTAATGAGTGATCTGAAGTGAACTCACACCCATCAGCCACACCTGGGAGGGGCGCAAAACCATAATCTAAAAACAATTTGTGTTTTTGAAAAAACTGATTTTATGACTCTTGGTTAGTTGAAAATGTCTCACAAACACTCCGAAATCTCCTGACATGACTCCATTCTTGGACCATGTTCTGACACACAGTCAACTAGAACTGGGGGGGAAGGTGACTATAAAGGGACCCAAGGACCCACTACCATTTCAATAGTAGCTACTTATTTTAATATTTTTCAAACTATAATTTACTGAATCTGGCTTTCCCTCTGAATTTCACAAAGAGCATGCACAATGTTGTCATGAAGTAACTGTGTTCTACACACAAATTAGGACAAACTACACCAAAGATGATTCAGTACATACCCAGCAGGGGCTGTGTAATCTGTAGTGGGTAGGTAGCATGCACTCGGCAGAACTCTGCCAAACAAAGGCACTGAATACATGGACAAAACAAATGAGGGACAAACAACAAATGACATATTTTAGATATTATTAATCCAGAAATGGTATTTTATTTTCTAGGGGAAAAAAACTATCATTTTGGGACATAGTAACACATGAGTGAATTTTGTCTACTCAAGGTTAGTGTTTCGGAAAAGTAGTAGGTAACAGGTGAGAGCTGGGAACAGCAGATGCCAAAGCATCTCTGCTTAGTAGATCGCACAGGAATGATGGCTTTCACAGGCTACTTCCTTTGCCGGAAGCCCCCTCTCTTAGACCCTTTTCCTGTTGCTGTAATGAAATGACAGAAAGAATTTGTTGAGTTCATGGGTTCGATCCATCATGGCAGGGAAGTTAAGGCAGGAGCCTGGGGCAGCTGCTCGGGTCACATCTACCACTAGGAAGTACAGAGAGCTGGATGTCTGTGCTCAGCAAGTTCTTTCCCACTCTCATAGTCTTGGATCTAAGCCCATGGCATGGTACAGCATCTTTAATTACCTGTATAAGAACTTCACAAGCTTGGACCCATTAGCATTTTGTCAGGAATGGGAGAGGGGTTTAGGAAGCCTTCTGGTCCCCCAAGGAGCTCTCAGAAGTTAAATGGTTGTTGGTGCAGAGGGAGACAGTTCTTCAGTAATGTAGCCACTAGTAAGTTGCCCATGTTCCTGTAAATGCCCCTTATCCACACTTATATAAGTAGCCCTAAATTAAACTTGTTGGTTTACCAAAACAAAACAAACGATATGAAGATAAAAGGAATATTAGTTTAGAAGAGGAATAGGTTCAGAGGGAATGAGAAGACGGCGAGAGAGAAGAATTGGAGGTAAATATGATATCTATGAAAATGTTATAATGCACCACATTTTCATGTATAATTAGTATGCCTCCCCCTTTTCTTTTTCCATGACTCCATCCAGAACCATGTGCCCAGTGGCCAGAGCCGCCAAGTTCTGCTGTTGCTGGGACTGGAACTTGGCTGCTGCTTTCAATTATATTTGCATCAGCTTTCTGTTGTTCATGGTAACCCTCCCTGCTTAAGTTTTCCATTAATTCTTCTCACAAGCTTAGCTGGGTGGGGTCTTGCCCTTAGGCCACCACTCCCTACATCCACTTAGCATCAGGCTTCTCTTTAAACTTTCTGTCTCCCTCTTTTTCTCTTCACACTGTACCTTGTGTATTTCTCCTTGCCCCCCCTTGCTCCTTTTCACTGGAGATCTAAGAGTGACTAATAACCACCAGACACAGGCAATACTGGCCTCTCTTGAAATCTCCTCTACCAAAGCCATGGATCCAAAGCTCGTCAATTTAGCCTCAGTTAAATTTTCAGGACAAGGGCAGATTGCTTCTCAGCCTTTTGGCTAAGACCAAATGTAGCATCTGTTCTTATCAGTTTAATATCTGATATGTCCTCTGTCCGAGGACAATATATTAAATGGATTTTTGGAATTAGGAGTTTAAATAGGAGCTTGCTCTGTCCACTCCACACATTGACCTGGTATTGCAGGACAAGGGCAGAAAGCAACCACATTCTTTCCAAATATACCTGCAATTATTCAGCCACAAATAAGGCTACACTTCGGGGTTATAGAGCCATGCACATTCAGACAAAGCCCTCGGGCAAAAGTGCCTGAATGGTAAGCATGCATGGTTGCATCCACTATGACTCAGCTAAGCCCTTGCGTGCATGAGTGAGCCCATCATCTGCATCATCTGCGCACGACATAGTCACGCCAACCCCCTGTGCGCATGCCCTAGGTAGCTTTTCAAAAGCTGGACGCACCATCTTTCTCTCTCTCTCTGCACATGGATTCCCCAGGCCTGTACACGCCCCTCTAATCAATTCCTAAGCAGGTTTGTTGCGTGTTCCGTGTTCCCTTCTCACTCATGCCTTCCAATAACAGGAATGGTCTCTTATTATTTTTTTTGCCTCTGAAACTTCCTGAGCTGCGTCCCCAAGTTCAAATTTCCCTCAGACTGTCATCCATGCTCCTTCTAGGATGGCCCATTAAGCACCCTCTTACAGTGTCCAGCTGATTTTCCAGCTCAAAGTGCCAAAGTCTTNTCCCTCAGACTGTCATCCATGCTCCTTCTAGGATGGCCCATTAAGCACCCTCTTACAGTGTCCAGCTGATTTTCCAGCTCAAAGTGCCAAAGTCTTCCATATTACTCCACCAAACAGCCTGGGCCGGGATGGCACAGCAGGACCCAGTTCCCGGTGCCCACTTCTGTCTCMGCCRCTGTTGTAATGCTGTGAAGAGACACCATGATGACTGGAAACTATTGTGAAGGAACGCCTTCATTCTCATTCAAACCATCACACTGGGCCTTGTCTGCCTATTCCAAAGTCGCCAGCTTTTCCATCATGGTTTGTCCTGAAATGCTTCTTATGCCAGTTTACCCACAGGAATTACTTTGCTAGCGCCATCCTCTTAGACCTGCTTGTATTTTGCCACTTAGTATTTTGACCTTTTGGATATATTCATGTGTTCTACCTTAGCACGGATTTCACTTCCTCCGGGGCAGTAGAAATAAGTTGCACATCATCTGTCCACAAACTGACAGGAGGTAGCGCTGAGCACAGCTGCTCCTCTGTAGACACAGCTCAGAGGTCACTGATCCAGGCCAGCACAGTGCAGCAGCTCAAGCTGTCACTGATGCTGAACACACGTGTGGTGCAGTGGGCTCTCTGTTCTTGTCTTAAAGAAAACAATCTAGCCAAAACAGGTTAAATGGTAACTTATTTAACAAAGCAATTCCAAGCAAAGGAAACACCATAGTGAGAGACTAGATGGGTTGATCTGTATACGGGCGGGGCACATTACAGTGTGCTATGGTGTTTAAAGTCTATTCATGAATATTCAGGAGGTAGGTGGCACATTTACGGGGATAAGGTAACTGTTTTCCCCTGACAAACCATGATGAAACAGACCCTTTTGGAGCATTTCTTTCAATCATTCTCTAATGAAGCTCACAAGGGGCAGGGGACAACAAAATCCAAATAGTAATATTATAATGAAGCTGAGCTCTTCTTAGGATGTAGACTCATGTTTCTGCACAAGTGTGAGAAAATGCCTTAGGTTGTTTGAGACCCTGGCCCACCAGGAGCTTAAAGACTGCCCTCGAATGCACAGAGATCTGTCTCCATCTGCCTCTGGTGAGCTAGGATCAAAGGCACACATCACCATGACTGGTTCCACCTTGACTATTTATGTAACTAAACTTTTAACCACAATGGAGCATTCTGACCATCAGAAAAGATCGCTGCCAAGTTATAAGTGTAAATTTCTTCATTAACCTCATGACTGCTAAGTTATGTCAGTTAGGAAAACTGAGACTTTATCATGACAGCTAACCAGGGTCTTCAAATGAGTTTCCAGGCTGTACAAACAGGAAGTGGGACTAGGGACCTAGAACTCCTTTCTCCACAGGAGCTGCTTTTGCTGCCCCCCCATCTGCCCTCCCATGGGACTCCAGATAATCTTCGCCCCATTCAAACAGTTCAGCCATGCCTGCATGTTGCCTTCAGATATGATTCATGGCAACACACTCTTTCCTCTCTGCCCCTATCTCCCTCTTAATTGATTTCAGATAAAGAAGATATCCTGTTTATAAGATCTAAATGAAATGCATTTGGGGGCAGAGATACAGATTACTGTCTCCCAGTTCAGCATTCTGTGGTGATATTTTGTTTGTGCTTTAACAAATAAAGCTTGCCTGAAGATCAGAGTGCGGAGCTAGCCGTACTAGCTAGCCTTAGAGGCCAGGCAGTGGTGGCGCACACCTTTAATCCCAGCACTAAGGAGACTGAAACAGACTGATCTCTGGGAGTTCAAGGCCACTCTTTTTGAGATTGAATCAGTCTAAAAGAGAAACAGAGCTCACACCTTTAATCCCAGCACTAGGGAGGTGGAGACAGGAGTGATATGGCTGGGCAGAGAGAGGAATATAAGGACCTCAGTGCAGTCTGAGGTTTCATAGAGACCGCATTCAGCCTGAGAACTTTAGAGACAGGATATCCCATTTGGTCTGAGGATTTCATGGAGGTAAGAACTAGTGGCTGATTGTTCTGCTTTTCTGATCTCTCGGGTTTTTTATTGTTAAAACCTATTAGAATTCATGCTACTGCATTCCTTAACATACTTCCTCTCTAATCGAGGCCAGTATATATCTTCCAGTATATAAATGCAACACTTTTCTCCTTAGGTGAACTGTGCTTATTGATTGATTGCAAGTTGATCTCCCACCCCTACCCCCACTCCTGCCATGGGGAAGAAGACTGCACTTCACAGGAAAGCTACTCCAGTTACTATTATGGCTTAGATTCCCCTACAAGTTCATGACCAAGAACTTGATCTCTATAGTAGGGGCAATATTGGAAGATACCATAAACTTTAAAAAAGTGACTCTCTCTCTCTCTCTCTCTCTCTCTCTCTCTCTCTCTCTGTCTCTGTCTCTGTCTCTGTCTCTGTGTGTGTGTGTCCTGACTCTAGATGTGAGCACTTGCTCCAGCGTACAAACCTCAGTGTGCCCCCCTTGCCAGAAGTCCAAAGTATAGTACCTCTTGACCTTGGCCTGAAGAACTGTATGCCCAAATGAACTTCTGTTTGCCTAATAAGTAGTCAAGTATCTCATTAAAGCAACACAAAGCTGATTAGCAGAGATATATCCATGCATGGGTGAAAACTCTATACCAAGTCCCTATGTGAATACACAGGGAGGGGGTTTTGCTGGCATTGTGAGTTTGGTTTGTTTGTTTGTCCAGGCTGGCCTTTAATTCTTCATGTAGCTCAGAATGACTCTGAACTACTGTTCTTCCTGCTTCTCCCTCACAAGGGCTGGGATTACTGGCAGGTCCCAGCGTAGAAGCAATTTTAGGAATAATTATGTCAGAATTATAAAAAGCCCACTTGTAAACAGCTGTGAACTCCTACATGCTCAGTCTCTGACATCGTTCCATCATTGCTAGGATTCTGCAGTGACTAAGAAACATAATTAAAGGAAGTAGGAGAAAAGAAACGTTTGTAACTATGCAGGAAGTCTATCCCGGTACATCCTACCCATAGTTTTGAGCCAGGATATTGAAGAAACAAGAATGAACACACACACACACACACACACACACACAGGTAGTTACAATTTCAGTAAATGCCTCCCTACTCTGAGCATATATCAACTTCTCAAGTGGCTGGGATGATATTCTTAAAAGAACAGAGTGGAATTTAATCAAAGTATTTCCAAATGTAAAGTGCTTCTACAGAGAAGAGTAAACTGCAAAGCTCCATCCAGGTCTTGAAGCGAAACAAGAAAGCACTTGTTTGTGTACCAATTGGTAACATATTGACAATAAAACTTAAGAGAAAGGAGCAAAGTCACGACCTCATTGCAATAATTCCTGTATTCAACTGACATAGACATTCAATAGGCACATTATTTACAAAATAAATAAAATACTATTTATGGGGTTAGTGAGATAGCTCAGTAGGTAAGAGCCCTTGTTGCCAAGCCTGGGGTCCTGAGTCAGATCCCTGGAACCCACATCATGGTAGAAGAGAATTGACTCCCTGAAGTAATCCTCTTCATGCATGTGCTCAACAGATAGACACCTAATAAGTAACTATAATGAGCATTTTTAATTTTTATTTTGCTGTGTGTGATTGCCTTAAAATCAATCTTAACACTTCTCTTAAATATTGTAAATATTGTTGGTCCATACCTGAAATATCAGAAAAATTTCATAATAGATGGAACAATGATTCGTGGCATTTAGCTGGTGCTTAGCCATGTTATTGGAGACTAGAAGGAGCAGACAAATGTGGTATCTCAGAGCCCACGCCCACAAATGGGTCTTCGTATCTCAGCTGTCACTCAGTGGTGATGTGGCCTCCAAGCCCCAATTCCCTCCCTGGAAACAAGGGTGATAAGCTGACTCATTTCAGATACCTGCTGTGTCTAGGTTAGACTCAATATAGTCTACTTCACAGTGAGTGCCACGGCCGAAATTCCTGAAGTCCACTGCCTTTGAGTCTCCACTTTAGTATGTCTAGATAGCCATTCAGAGCTGGCTGTCCTCTACTGGGGCTGGGAAAACTGCTGCTTCTGTGTCTTCCTGATTCTTTAATAACTACACGTCTTCTACACTTTAGGAGGTGTCCAAGGAAGGCTTTTACTTGCACATGAGTTTTTTTCCTTGCTCATATTTCTCAGAAGTGTCCCCACTTAAAGCATGCATAATTAACTCTTAAAGCACTTGTTAGACATAGAAGACTCTAAGACTGAATGTTGTCTTAACTCCAGAGGACATTTGGGTTCATTGGGATAATTTTAAATCTTGCCTTCTGTAAATGTTTCTTCTGGGTAGACACTTCAGTCAGTGCAAGGAAAACTCATCCCCATGAAATTCCTCTCTGGGATATCACACTGCATTTGATATGTACTAGGGGGATGTTTTGCAAGTGTTACTACTACCCAACTATTTCAGTCTGAAGAATGGGTATTTCTCATTTCTCTCAGAATACTGAAAGGGTCTCAAACACTGAGGGCCAGGCAGGGAAAGAGACATAAGCAGCAATCTTCTCAACATAGAGCAGTGTCCTCTTTCACAGTTTTCTGTCATTTGTTTTAGTTACCCCTGGTTAGTCACAGACTGAAAATGTTAAATGATAGAAGTAAACAAACACATTTTAAATGAAGTGCCATTCTCTCATTGTGGAGCAATCTCAAGTCACCTTGCTCCTTCCTGACCTAGGATTTGAGTCCTGTGCTGATGATCTGTTAGCCACTTAGCTATTGTAATGCCCAGTAACACCCGTGTATCTTAGTAATGCCTCCAAATACAAAAGGAGAGATGCTGACTATTCAGATTCATCAGAGGGGAACCATATCTGTTTCCTAGCAATAAGAAGAACTCTTGGTGTAATAAGGGAAAAAAATGATATGCTGATGTTTAACAGCCAGGGGAGGAGAAAGATAAAGACAAAAGCCTGATGTTTCTTGTATTATTTGCTACTATTTCAGATAACATACGTTACAGCCTTGATGTGTGCTAAATGCTTGATTAGTTTAAAAATTAAAAACCGGGTTTGTGAAGTGCTCATGGCATCATAGCCATGGGGCTCAGACAGAGGGATTAGGAGTTTGAGTTAATCAAGGCTGTCTCTGAGAAAAGTTAGGAAATTGTTTGTTTATGAAAAATGTGCTCTACTTGAAGCGAATAGGATGTTCCAGAGAACTTTGTTCCTACCACAGCCCATCTCATGGGCATCTTGTCATCTCACTGTCACTAGAAAGGCAGACACAGTGTAGGAAGACACCAGATGACAGAAAGCTCATCTGCGGGAGGGAGAGGCAGGCAGATCTCTGTGAGTTCGAGGCCAGCCTGGCTCCAAAACTATAGAGAAACCCTATCTCGAAAAACCAAAAAAAAAAAAGAATAAAAAATAAAAAAGTAGACTTATAACCTCTTTTGGGCTGGAGAGATGGCTCAGTGGTTATGAGCATTGCCTGCTCTTCTAAAGGTCCTGAGTTCAATTCCCAGCAACCACATGG
>LOEQ01010718.1:0-26368 GCA_001685075.1 Bramus lutescens | reverse complement strand
AAAAGACATAATCCATCAAAGTAAATAGTTCTACTAAAGTCTCTAAATATACTAACCTTGCTTTTTGGTTTGGCTCCTGTAGTTTCATTGTTGGGAAACTGTTCTTGTTAACTGAAGTACGTCAACCCAGGACATGATTTTATGTTTAAAGAAACGCTGAGAAAGACTCAGGGCTACACTGGGAACTTGAACAACCATTGTATATGCCAGCTGGCTAATAGACACTTTCTTCTGGCTTAAACTCATGTCTGAGTAGTCTTCTCTGGTGGATACCCCACAATAGGACCTGGCCCTGGAATGTTGTCAATATACAGGGGTCACACCATTAACAAAAACAGACTCTCCTGTTCCCAGCAGCAATCAAATACAAATGGCTCCTCAGCTAGGGATGGGTCTTCATGCCCAACTCCTCTCTTCCATGCTGAGACTTTGGCTTGAGTTTGTGAAGCTCATGTGCATGCTACTAAAATCTCTGTGAGTTATATATGCATGCCGGTTGTGTCTAGAAAACGAAGATACCTTGAAGTCATCCACCAGCTCTGGTTCTTATGCTCTTTCTGGCCCCCTTCCATGTAGATCTCTAAGGCTTGATGAGAGGGTATAATATCAATTTCCTGTTTAGGGCCGAATGTGCAAGCATCTCTTATTTTTCACTCACTGGCCAGTCGTGGCTCTCTGTACTAATTGCCATCTTTTTGCAAGAAAATTCTGGGGCTGGAGAGATGCTTCGGCATTAAAGGGCACTTGTTGCTCTTGCTGAGGACCCAGATTTGATTCCTAGTACATACATACTTTCTCACAATTGCCTAATTCCAGTTTCAAGGGACAGCACCCTCTTCTGTCCTCTGAAGGGATTGTCCACAAATGCTATACATAATGTTCATGCAGGCAAAAGACACATAACAATAAAAGCAAATGATTTTTTTGTTATTTTGTTTTGAGGAAGAAGCTTCTCTGGTGACGATTGAGTAGTGCACTGTGGATCCCACTTCTTTCTCTTCTCTTTTAGATTTTATTTTATTAAGGATGCTCCAGAAAGATCAGAATTCAGGAAAGCATCTTTTGTTTGCACTACAATAATGAACATTGTCAGTTATTGTAAACCATCAATGAATTTAACCGATTGTCATTCTTAGAAATAAAAAGCATTAAAATCTTCATTATTGGGGCTCTGAAGAAAGTGCCATGTTTTACTGAGATTGTAAAAATGTTAAATACGATTTGAATAATAATAAAAACAACTTACTCCAAGTTGATGGACTATTGATTTACTTCCTATTTCTTGCTTTTATTCTATATAGAGTATTAATTTATAATAAACTTTGAGAAATGCAGTTTGAGGTACATATTATAAATAGAAATAATTATTTATTGCTTTAAGTAAACCATTCATATTATGGTTATTTCTCATGAATGAACTCTACCCCATATTAAATAATGGACTTTTTCTGAGTGAGATCAGCAGTACGGCTGGGAAAGTGAGCCCAGGACAGTCTCTAGCCCTCCTGTAGCGCAGGGTATGGTAAGCCTACCATAAAGTTTGTTTACATTTCTCTCTCCTGACTTCTTAAACAGTCTAAATATAAAACAAATTCACACCCTTTAAGGAAAAAAAGTTGTCTGCTGTATCTGCTAATCGCTGTAAATCCCTGAGAGTGATTCCTGTGATTTCTGGCAGTTATGAGGGATTAGCTCTTTCCTGTTTTAGGGCTGGTCTTTCTTCTCCCACTGCTAATCTGGGGCTTCTCTGAGTTGTCCCCTGCAGACCTAGTCCAGACCTGTGCCAGCAGCCTTTCCTCCAGACTTGCTGATGGACAGTGCAATCCCAAAGTCATGTCAGAAAAGTGCACGAGAGACGACTGGCAGTCCCGCTCTCTCAAGTGCAGTATCTGTTCAAAACATACAGCAGTTACAAGCTCATTTTCTGACTCTTTAAAGATAAAATATCATTGAATAAACTTGCACTTTCTATGGGGTCTCTCAGCTGCCTGTTTCTACCAAAGGTCTCGCCATGAGGACTTGGAGGTAGTCTGAGATCACCTTTGCTCCCATCTGCTTCGACATTATTTTTACCATCAAGATCTTTACTTTTCTGAGTCCATTTCTCCATTTTCACTCATTTTTATCTTTAAGTCACTCTAGCTTAGACTTAATTTAGGAAGTTAAAGGGAGTTCATTTCCTAGAGGAGACACAGGCCAGAGCAGTGTTTCCCAAAGCCTATCCTTGGGTCTCCCTTGCATTGTGGTAAGAAAGACGCAGTGCAGAGAGGAGCTGCATGCACTTTGCCCCACTTACCCAGGTGCTGTCTAGCTGGACTTTACACACATGCAGACCTGTGAATTGACATCAGTACGTCGTACTGTCGACCAGAAAACTAACAGAGGTGCAGCTGAGTGTCTGCTGTTATAGATTCTCCTCCCAGTGGCATACCTGTGGGTGGCACTGAGCCCATATGCAAAAGTATTGTCACAAGAAAGTGTCTATGCTGGGGGATGAGGTGTTAGACAGTCTCTCTGGTAGGCAGATAGATAGGGAGAGGGGGCCCATAGCTAGGAAATAAAGGGGCTAATTTTCAAGATGGCCAGCTTCTTCTGCACCCTCCTGACTTGGGATGAAAACATCACAGCTTAAAACAAAGGCCTTTGGGCTTTTGCCTCTCACCAGAAGGCCCTGCTGATGGACTTTGCTCAGCAAATTAAAGGCCTGCTCAGGGCAAGCCACACAACACTTCTGACCAATCAATCTTTCTGTTCAGGGCAAGCCACACAGCACTTCCGACCAATCAATCTTTCTGCTCAGTGCAAGCCACACAACATTTCTGACTAATCAATCTTTCTAGCTTTCTTCAAGTTGACCAACCCTAAATGAGGGGAGGAACACTCCTCGGGCTTTAGACCCCCAGCCCTTGAAGAGGTTTTGGCTTCTAGCCTTCACTCTTCTTTGTAGAGGGTCAATTTCTCTGTGGGCTTCCTTGCCCCTATAAATGCCTTTCTTCAACTTCTGGCTGTGGTGTTTGAGATTTCTCTGCTGCTACCCACTGCGCTTCAGATTTTTTTCTGATTTTAATTCTTTAACTGGCAGAGAACACCGCATGGAGTCCCTGGGATGTATGAATGCCACTTAGCCTCTCTCTGCTTCCCCCTGGTCGCCAGAAGCTGCTTGCTTCTAAATCCATCTCTCTGTTTTATTTTTATTTTTGGAAATATCCCATGAATAGAATCTTGTTGGATATCACCTATTGTTATTTTCTAAATCCTTCAATCAATTTACTAGCCTCTGAGCAGGCCTGGGTTATATTTATCAGACATTTGCTCTTTTTCTGTTGCTGAGTATGGATGAGCCTGTTTCCTTGACTTTTCTATTAATGATATTATGGTGGTGGTTTTAATAGTGTCTCTAAACATTCTCATCCAGATTTGGTTTGAGCTGAAGTTTTCATTTCTCTGGGATAAACGATCTGGAGTACGGTTGCTGGGTCACATGGCTAAGAATGCTTTACGTAAGAAGAAATGGTCGGAGTCTTCCCAGGCCACCATTTTACAAGTCCATCAGCTGCATATATGCCGTCCAAGCTGTCTGCCAATTCTGACAGCGTTTGGTTCTGTCAACATTTTTAATTTTATTTCTAGTGTGTCTGTGTTTGTTTTCCTTAAGGGCTTGTGCTGGTGACCACCTTCATGTGTTCCCCTCTTATCTGTGCATCCGCTCTATGAAACATCTCCCATAATTTTCCAGATGAGTTTTTTTGATGATCTTTGTTGAGTTTTGACAGTTATTATCATCTATAGCTGAGGCTTTTGTTAGATATGTGGTTTGAAGATTTGTAACTTCTTTTGTAAATTTGTAACCTCTTTTCATCCTTTTAGTAGATAGAGTTTTTCATGAAAACACGAGTCTCCCCCTGATCATGGACCATATATTCCTTTATTGGTTTGTGACTGAAGACCTTTTATGATTTTCCAAGACTACTTATGATTTTCTAGACTGCCTTCCCTAAACTGTAAGTGTTTATGTTTAGCTTTATGCTTGGACAGCTGATCTAAACTGTGAGTTGTAGGAAAAAATTCTTACTTTCCAGTAGAATATCTAGTTACTCCTAATACATACCTGGTGCTAAGGTACAAGAGTGTACATACTCAGTATATGGTAAATTTGTATAAAAATGGCCTTAAGGGACCAACTGTAATAAGCAAGACTGTGTTCATGCTACGGTGTTGTTTTCGTACCTGTACGATGCTCCTTTCTCAGCTTTGTTCCCTTAACCGTATGTGACCTTTCTACTGTGGTTCAACCTGCTTAGTACGTGGCTCCCAGAGGTCTTAGCACTGGTAGGCTGACCCCAGCACTTTATTAATTGCTATTTTAGTCACTTAATCTTTCTGTACATCTCAGTTAAATAATTTATTAAAAATTTCCTGATAATTCATCTACTAGTCAAGAAAATAAATTTCAAGTTATTAATTATAAGTAGGTACCATCAAATATTTACTGTATGAGTAATATTAGATAAATAGAAAAGGCTACATGATCGTGTCAAATTGTGTGTGTGGTGAGGCTGGGTATTGAACTCAGGACCTTGTACATGTTAGGCAAGCTCTCTACAGCTATGTTGTGTTCAGCTCTCTTTAATTTTCTCTCCATTATTCTTAAGCTGAAAATGAGCTTGGAAGTACGCATGAGACAGAGAAGTTTGCTGTACTCTGCATTTAGAGAGTAGCCAATTTCAAGGAGACAAGTTTGACTTTATATGCTCTTGTGGTAGCCTAGTTATTAAAGCAATGGTCACTTTTATAGCCAGTGCTCACAGGGATCCGATTGAAGAGAGAAAATCTAATATCATAAACTTAATTACCAATCACTGAAACATACCACACTTACTTTAGAAAGAGAATTATTGTCTTCAGTGGGACCATACACGGATGATTGTGCGATCTTTGCCTAGACTCACCTTCTGCCACTAGGAAACAGATCCAGGCATATTTGAGAGCAGCAGATGGACAATAATAATGCATGCTTCCTAAACGTGTCACCCAGAATTTAAATTCTCTTTCATTTATGTAGTTCCTCATCATCTCATCGGAGGGGCTCACATGGCGGAGACATTGGTATCTCCTCAAACATATCTTTTCAAACATTTGAAACACATATTTATTCACAAGGCATTGTTGCTGATGCTAATATTTGCTGGTTCCTGATACTCAATAATTGACATTGATGACTTTTTACACTTCTCTGCCAATATACTTTGAAATGCATGTTTAAGGACTCTACGTAAAGTGGTCTTCAAGTCTTTGGGAAAAATTTACAGTGAAAATAACTTCATAGAACTAAATTTTGCCCTATTGTGTGAAAATATCTTTTAATTGTGATTTATTTCTGTAAACAAGAAATGTTCTTTCATTTTTGACCATAACTGTCCCCAACAAAGGAGTCCTTGGTTCTTAGCTTGTAACAGTGCTAATTTGAAAAGTATAGTAGCTGGGGTTCTCTTGAAGAAAGCGAGTCATTGTGGGAAGTCCTTGGGGGTATCTTTTCCTGATCCCTTCCTGTCTACAATAAAAGAAAGAATATCCTCTACCACATGGTTAGGCTGATATGTTATTCCTCCAAGTGCATGGTGCGTATGACCTGTCAGCAAAACAACTAATTCCTTCTGGAAGTTCTGTTAAGAATTTCAGTCAAAGCAATGCAAAAATAATTGATGTAATTGTGTTAGTGATGAGCTAATTTTAAATGAAAAGAAAGTTAGAATAAATCTATAAGAGTTTGTCTATGTACACAAACATGATTGAAAGCTATCAGCCTACAGTTTATGTTCTAAAGTATCTTAGAATCATCAGGTACATAATTTCAGGGAGTTGAGGACTATGGTTTAGATAATTTAAAGTGCAAATTTTTGTAGCTGTTAAGTTTAATGAGTGAAAACTGAGAGTAGTTTTTATTTGCTTTCAGGCATTTTTCAAATAACCGTGTTTTCAAAATAATAGTCTTCAATATGAGCATGCAGTACATACTGAAATGCATTATACTCCCTTAGTTATTAATATCTATGAATTTGAGGGTAACATGTGAATTATTAGTTAGATAAAAACATGCTGAAATGTGTGCCCTGTGCCTGCATGGAGGAGGCCCATGAGTATCACATATGGTAAGCACTCACCCTCAAAGCTGCCCTTCAAGCTCCTAGCAGAATGTTCCCATTTCCAATGACTAGGTAAAGAAGCTGAATCATGGAGCAAGTCACTGTCTCAAGGTCAGAACTTGTGAACAGCAGAGGCAGATTTGACTCCCGCCAGGCTTCTCTGGACTCTGAATGACTCTGCTTTCATTTGTTTACTGAGCATCTTCATTCTACCAAAGCTAGTCTTAACAGTTTTGTATGTTAGGTGCCCCCACCCCTACTGTGGGGGGGTCCTTGAGAGAGACAACTCTTTTGGCTTTCCTTGTCTACAGATGCTAATTCCGATCACCACACACTGAGCATACAGTTCTCTGGTGTGGCTACACTCATTCCCACGCAGAACCTAAGATAAGAATGTTACTCCCGCTGCCCAGGAAGTAGACTGAGCTACTAGGCAGCAGCAGTCACCTAGGTGACTTCTAGTCACGTCTAGGTGGCAGAAGTACCCCCGTTGTACTGGCCAGTGGTTATCTGAGGCACAGTACTAGGGACCTGCTCCTATAGCATTCCTGCACTCTGTTGTCATGGCGCTGGGTCCTCTGTGCCTCCAGTGGATGGGAGTGCCCTTTACTAAAAGCCACATAATGGTTAGCACCTAGTCGGCAATTATGATACAACTAAACTGGAGCTCACTTAGTTTTCTGCCCGGAGATGCTCATAATAAGGTTAGTATTTTTCTTTATGGAATGATTAGTTAGCTTAAGACGATTAAATATTTTAAAATCTTAATATGTCTGTTTTAGAACTGTTCATAAATTATATAGGACAGGTGTAAGACATGCATTCCTTTGGTGTTTTTATTACTGGCAGGTTTGCATGGAGCCCTTTCCTGGCATTGACTCCAAGGACTGACTTCTGCTTCCTGAGATGCCTTTCCGGGTGTTTCCTGGCCCCTGCGAACTAGTCTCAGCAGTGATGGATAGCAGACCACCTTTGTTTTCCAGAATTTTCCTTCTTGATGGTGGCAATGAGTTCTGAATGTGAATTCAATAAGACAAGCTGAAAGGAGGAGTGCAGGTTCAAAATTTCCAAAGATAGCAAACAGAAAAGGCAGCCTGGGGAGTCTCACTCAGCCCGGCCTGATGCAGGAATGCAAAGCCTTTGAGCTGCTCTAAAGCCTGTAAGTGCAAGCACTTGGACACTTTGAAGAGACAGTTCCCAAACCTCTTCAACGACTGTGTGTACAACAGTGTGTACAACACAGACTGACTCGAGTTGGATGAGATGGCAAACACCATTAAATTTATCACAGTGCCTGTTACTTTGCTCTCCAAACATAGGTCAGGACATAACTGAGTGTCTGTTTACCAAGTAGCTCAGAGCTACTGTCAGTGCATGGGAGCGACTCACAGATGAGAAGAGGTAGGAGAAACTATAAAGTAAAGACAGCTGAGGGACAGGTTACCAGGCTGACCAGTTACCAACGGTTCTGAAACCACAAATAGAATGTAGACCAAACATTTGGATATAACAGCTCCACATTACTGGAAGCTGAAGTTCACCCCAGAAGAGCATTTAAAATCCCTAAAGAGGCTGGTGAACTAAATTGTTGGCAAAACCTATGTCTTAAACCATTGATTAAAAGAAAACTTAGTTGCTTCATTGTGAGAGTCTGTGTCAGAAAACTGTAAACTTACTGTGAACTATGGATGGGACAAAGTGCAGAATGTGGCCTTCTACACAAGGTGGCCTTTTGAAAGAATTGCATAAACTATGGTAAGTGAATGCCCTTGAAATCAAGGACATGAAAAAAATGCCCCGGCAAGTTTGTATTTTCTCTTAGGGAAAGAACAAGGCCAAGGATATTCCTGGTTCTTTTAACGTGGCCAAAGATTATAAGACATAGCACCAGGTGTATTCCTTTGCTGTACCTGTATTTGCTTAAGCTAACTGTAAACATCACCTCATGTTCTGCTTTCTTTAGCAATAAAAATGAGAAGGGCTTTGCACTCCTCTTGAGCTCAAATGCCTGGAGTTCCCTCGTTATCCTAGCAGATCTTTCGGCACACCTTCAGGGGAGACTTAGCCTTGTTGGCTGGGGTGGGTTAATACTTCATTGATATGCCTTTCTAAATAAACAAAGCAAAATTAAAAAAAAACATGGGTGTATCATTGAGATGACTCAGGGAAAAGACGGTTGGCACCAAGGCTGATGACCTGATTCCTAAGTTGGATCCTGAGGATTCACGTGGTGGAAGGAGAGAACCGACTCTTAACAAATTGTCCTCTAATCACCATGGTACTGTGGATGTTACGTGTTAGCCATGTGTACGCACACCCACACCCACACTCATACTAAAAATCAATGAATGTAACAAACACTACAAAAAAGAGGTTCCAATTTTTTAGAGAATCCCTTAGCATCTTAAAAAATACTTTGCCCTACACCTACACTGAGCATACTTATTTTCACATTTGCAGAACAGATTTCTTGTGTACTGTTGATCATTTCATTTGGTTGTTGCAGTCGTCAAGGGGAATTGCTGACATTGTTTTGGTGCTGGGAATGGACCCAAGGATCTCATACATGCTAGACAAGCTTTTGGCTTACGCCAGTCTTGGATTTGGAGAGATCTCTTCGTCTTGTGATCCCCCTGCATCCACCTCCTATAATGCTGCATTTCATCCAGGCATCACCAGACCTGGCTTAAAACATATCTTTCATTGATAGGTGAACAAATACACCTGCTTTGACAGTAGTTAATTGTGTGGTGCTCTTGCCTTTTAATATACAGAATTTCTACTTTCAGTTCACTTGGGCATTATTTTGGAGTGTGAATGAGGAAAGGAATAGAGGTGACCCACTTTAAGAAGCAACACTGCTGTGGGATAGCCTTTCTGTATGCTGTGAATATATGTTGCTCTCATTGGTTGATAGTAAAAGTTGCTTTGACCTATCACAAAGCAGAATACAGCTAGGCAGGAAAGCCAAACTGAATACATAGAAAGATGGGTGGGTTTGAGAGAGATTCCAGCCAGCTCCTGGAGGAACAAGATGTATTAGAGCACAGGTAAAACCACAAGACAAGTGGCAAAACATAGATTAATAAAAATGGGTTAATTTAGAAGTAAAAGCTAGTTAGTAATCAGCCTGAGCTGTTCGGCCAAGCATTTTGTAATTAATATTAGGCCTCTGAGTGATTATTTAGAAGTGGCTGTGGGACTGAGCAAGGCAGAGAAACCTCTGTTTGCACAACACAGTGTCTTCCTGTTTGACAAGAGGAGCAGGGTGGATGTCACTGACTTTCCCTCAATGTCCTGGGAAAAGTAATCACTTGTGTCAGATTCCTTCCTTTTGATGTGGCTGCAGGCTTTCGTGTGAGAGCAGAGAGAAAAGATGAGCAACTGCAGTCAACAGGTGGAGGTCAGCAACGCTGGAGCGGGGGTCCCTATGTGCTACACTGTGCTCCCAGGAAGATGGAGAATTCAAAATAAGTCTGGGACATGGCTCCGTGGTTAATTCTTGCTACTCTTCCACAAGGCCAGGATTTCATTCCCGGCAGGCACTGATGTCTGCAGGTCCCATGCCTGTAATTCCTGCTTGGTAGGAGCCAGCATACCCTTTTGACATGGCAGGCACCTGCACACACATGTGCATACACACACACACAACAACAACAACAATACTAACAAAGGAAAATTTTTTTAAAGTTCAAAATAAGCTAGTCACAGTGGTATATGTGGAATTTAAGGCCTGTCTATAAATAAGTAAACAAACAAACACACCACTGTATACTGACCCTTGCCTAGGTTTCTTCTGCACAATAAGCTGTATTATTTTAATTTGGATTAAAAAAAAACAATGATTCCTTTGAGCAATGGGTCTTTTGTAGGGATGAAGTGTTATTCCCCAAAGACCCATGCATTGAACACGTGATCAAGTGTCTGGAACTTTTGGAAGTCTCACCTAGATGGAAGATAGGTCGCTGGGAACAACAGTACTTGAACTCTGTGCTTTCTCCCAGATGCCTCTCTCTGTGTTTCTTGTCTGCTGTCAGGAGGAGCGCCTGCCTTGTACCCTACTTAACCATGTCCTGCTGTACTGTAGATCCAGAATCAACAGCCAAGGAATCTGGACTAAACCCTCTGAAGTCAGGCACTAAAACTTTACCCTTTGAGCTATTTTGTTCTGGCATTTTGTTACAGCAATATAAAGCTGGTCAACATAGCCGAGAATAACCTCTTTGAGCTTCAGCAAGCTTACATGGGAAGACACCCAGAAAGATCTTATTTCAGGTTGAAAAACATGGATCACAGGTTGGTGAGGCCCTTGAAATATTAAAAAAGAGATGGATAGTCAAAATAATTTGGAATCATAATTCTTAAAACACTAATAGGAACAATATCAAGAGAAACCCAGGGGTCTGTAAACTTGTTAACCCTGGAATTTTTTTTTTTTTGAGAGAGAGGGATCCTGACCAGAAACAAAGTCATAGAAACTTAGGAGAAAATGAACCATATAAATTGATCTCAACAAAATGGAAATGGCCACCAGGAAAACATTCAAATTATGTAGCTTTTACATGGAGAAAAAAAGGAAAGAAGAATACTAATCCTGAGAACTGATGTTCTCATGGGAAAATAAAGTAAAAAAATACATGCTTAAAATAAATTCAGTGTATTTTTTACAAGAGACACTTAAAAGCAAAACAGATAAAAACAAAAAACTATGTTGTGGGAAAAAAACTATGCTAGATGTTAATGAATGGTAAGAAAACAACAAAAAACAAGCAAACAAAACCCCATGGAATCCAGTTTGTGCTGCTCAAGTACTCCTGAGTGTGGGGCTTTTCCTGGAAGGTATTCAGATTCCCAGTGGTCACACACCCTTAGAGAAAACTGACTTCTTCTCTAAGCAGCTACCAGTTGCAAATAACTAATCAGCTAGGGGGAATTTCACACTCAGCTTCTTCATCCATCCTGGAATTTTGTCTGGCTGGATCTTGAGCAACTCTTGTGCATGCTGTCACAGTGGCTGTGAATTCACACGTGCCAATGGCCATGTGTCCATGAAAAACTATTTGCATGCAGTCATCTATCACCCCTGACTCCTACAATCTTTCTGTCCTCTCTTCTCCAATGATCCCTTGGCCTTGTGGGGGAGAAGTGTTTCATTTAGGGATGAGCATTCTGAAGCCTCCTATTCTTTGCAAAATAAGCAGTTGTTTCTGAGTTAATTGTTATTTACTGTAAGATGAAGCTTCTCTGATGAAGGCCAAGAGATGTACTAATTTATGGGCATAGTAATGCCATTGTAATTAGTTACAATCCTATCTTCATTTAGCAGAATATTAGTAGTGGGTTCTCCCTAGGCTAGACCTATCTAGCCACAGGTTCTTGGCATCAATAATCAACAGGTGTTGGTTCCATCTCATGGAGTGGGCCTAAAATAAAAAAAAAATTGGTTACTCTTAGATCCTCCGTGACATCAGTGGGTATATCTGGACAAGACACTCATTTTTGTAGCTCACAGTTCAGCACGGGGGAGGATTAATAAGTACATTACCCCTTGCAGCACCATGAAAGCTAGCCAGCAAGGAAGTTCCAGGTCAGTTCCAGCCTGATTTCTCTACGCTATATGACTCAAACATGTGGTGTCTTTAGCAACAGAAGAGTTGGAGAGTAACCAGGAGCAATTTGACAACTTTTTCATAATTCTAATTTCCAGAAGGAATAAAGAATTTATTAATACTTTTCTCTCGGTAACCTTATTACTTACAACAAGTGATTATCTTTTTGGTTTGGTGTGTAATTATAAAAAAGTATGATGAGATTAATATTGATTCATGAAAGTATTTAGGAAACTGGACATATTTGTAGGTTGAAATAGCACTTTTCATTAAGTAGTGACTGTTTCATGTTGAGATGGCTTCTCATGTATTTTCTTAGAGCCATTTCCTTTGAACTTGTTAGATATACAGTCTCATTACATGTTGAACCTCAAATGTCCTCTGTAGGATCATGTTTTGAACCCTTGGGCCCAGCTGTTTGGGGAGGTTCTGCGGACCTGAAAGCAATAGTTTATTGGAGGGAAGTTCTCAGAGATATGGATATTCCTGTTTCATGTCTCACTGCTTCCTGATCAGCCTAATGGGAGCAACCTCCACCACACACTTTTGCCTTCATGATCTGACTTTCTGCTGCCAAGAAGACGCTAGTCAAGAGTACTTTCTTAAGGGACTATAGTCGGGCATTCTGTTGCAGCAGTGCAAGGTTAATAAACCCTGCCTAGCTTTTGATAGTCTGGCCTAAGAATTATTGCTAGTTTATGATGTGAGATTTTAATTGTCTCAGAAGACAATGGCTAGACTGACTTTTGTGGCTGTGAAGGGTATGTGTGTTTCTAGTCAGCCCAGGTTAGTGTGGAGATCTGTTTGCAAACCAGGATCCAGAACTGGAAGATGACCTGTTCCTCCCAGCCCCATGGCCTTAATAGGACTGGACTGATGCTCAAACCCACAGTGCATTTCTGCACATTCTTATTTAGTAGGACACTGTTACTTCTAGGACATCTCTCTGCGTTTTCTATTTATTTATTTATTGGTTTGTTTTGAGACAGGGTTTCTCTTTCTCTGTGTAGCACCCCTGCCTGTCCTTGAATTCATTTTGTAGACCAGATTGGCCTTGAACTCATAGAGATCTACCTAACTCTGCTTCTAGTGCTGGGATTATATGAGTGCACTACCACCGTCCCCTCCCTCCCCTCCTCAGTCCCCCACCCCAACCTCANTACTAGCCAGTCGTGCCGTATCAAGTTGCAGATCTCACTGTATTTTCAAACCTGTGCATTGCTTTCATGACTGTAACGCAAGCCCTCTGCTGGAAGTTTTCAGAGGAAATAATCCTGTCAAGATCCACATGACGCTGCTCTCACCTCCACCCCCTTGACTGAAGCTAAATTGGAATACTCGTGAGAATGTGGTACTTCTGTAAAACAGCTATTAAGCGGATGATGGCAGAAGGGAAAAATATAAATTTCTATTAGGAAACTCAAGCCTGTTTTGAAAGCAGTAATAGGCCTCCAGAAGCCATACTGAAAGATGTTGCATATGGAAACAAACATATAACCCAGGATGGCAGAATATGATGAGAATGTAGACAGTTTATGCTTGTGAGACAGGCTATACATTTTCAAAGAACTTGAAACATAAGCATTCACGTTCATCTCCTGGGCTAGTTAAGGTTACATTAACTGGCAAAGCAGAATTCCAGAGAGATTACAAGTAAGACCAACAACACAAGCTCTCCAGCTCTACTGGAATTGGATGATGACATTTCTAAAGCAGTTAAGAAGAAGGATTACAACATCATTTTGAGATCAGATTGTCAGAAGCTACTTTTTTAGGTACCACAAAACCAGAGTTCTGAAATGCACCCTAACATTTGTGAAGCAAAACAAAACAAAACAAAAGCTGTTAAGAGCCATGGAAAGCACTGGAATCCCCTAAAATGGTCAAAATGGAAAGTTCTGTGCAGCTTCAAGGAATAACAGTACAGGCGTAAGTGGTGATGGGTGCATGGGGGGGATCAACAGTGTTTCCATGGGGTGCAACCTCTCTATAGCAACACAGCCCCGGGCTGCACTCTAACAGGACACATGTTTTACTGCTTAGATCTGAGATTAAATGAAGGGTGGAAACTGCATTTACCTTGAGGGTTGCCACCTTTTCTTAACATTGGAAACACCATTGCTAGTAAACTTTAAGGTAGGAATGAAAGAACGGGGCATTGCTTACTCTAAGTGGCTGCCAAGTCTGAGACACCCAAGAAGTATGTAAACCACATAGTTTAGAGCTGACTGCTTCATCTCTTGACCACTATGTTAAGAAATGCTTGCAAGAATTTCCATCTCATCCATAAAGATTATAAATTAAACTACTTAAAAATTTTGGCTAAAGACAACTTAGTGAGAATATTATGAACATAAGAGTTAGCAATAAGTAGGCATTAATAAGTCATGCTTCCTAATTTTGAATAATTAAAATACGTAAATTTATGACAATTAAGCTTTACCAACATCACTTGATTTTAGTCCACATTCACTCACATGATTTTTGCTCTTGTGGTGCTGAAGACCAAACCCAAGACCTTAAGATGAGCAAGCAGTCCAACTAAGATGTATTCCCAACCTGCATATTTTTAAAAGCCCAATGATATATGTAAATCTGTCTAAATATTAAAGGACAACAGCTATTTCAAGCCTACCTATTTTTTTTAAATAAAAAGGAATGTAATTTTAGACCCTCAAAGCTATCCCTAACATGTTCACTCTGTGTTGAGTCTGACTTTGACCAAGCCTCTAATTTGTGTTGATACAAGGGCTACACGAGGTATTCCTAAATCTAATCTGTGAGGACATCACCATATAGACTACTCAGCTCCAGTCATCAAAACACTTCTAGAGCCAAATTTGCAGATAAATTTTGTTATCTTAGGCCCCAAAGTCTTAAAATGATCATTCACACAACATACAGAAGTTTCAACAGAAAGATGTTGTTGAAACAAACAAAAAATCAGAATATACTGTTGTAATAGAGAAAATGCTGGTGGAGACTACAAATGTGGAGACTTATGTCTAAAAACAGCAAAAACCATTGGCCACACTAGCAAAGCTGCCTGCCATGCTTACTAAGGTTGTCAGGACATGCTCGAAGCATGTCAGTTGACGTATTTTTAGCTGTTTTTTTGGTGATGCAAGATGAGACAGGGGAAACAAATTCTTAAATGTTCAGTCTTTGAGAGTAACTTAGCTAAAATAATGGAGTTATTGTACTACTCAGAATTGTGCTCAACAAGCTGAAGATTTTGAGTATGGATGTTGTGTGGTAGTGATCAACATAAAAGTCTGTGAGACTCTGTAAAGATATCACTGTTAACTCAGTTTGCTGAGCTAGAGAAAGTGACCCCTACAATTGTTTCCTCATAACACACCAGCCCTCTGAGGCCTGAATTATGACTTACCTAACATGATAATGGTGATGGGCAATGCTTTTTCACCATAAATGAGTCATGGGTGCCCATTTTCAAATCTACATGACAAAGTATGGATGTTCTAGAAAGGCAGCCAAAGAAGTGGAACTATACTGGCAGGTGACACGAAAGCCTTAACATCTCCCCTTCTCTCCACAAAAGCCTTAAAACTCCCGGCCCCCTCCACAAAAGCCTTAACAGCCCATCCTCTCGAGTAAAGCAAACACTTAAGTTTCAGGATAGAAGAGCAACAAATGAACACTAGTGAAACGTGACAAAACAGTGGCATTAGACAACACTGAAACATCTAAGAATAAAGTGTCTAAGGAAGGACTTGCATACCAAAATGGTAAAATTCTGAGAACTGACAAGATGGAAAAAGAACCTCCTTTATAGTTTAGCAGGCACAATACGCCAATGGTGATTGATATATTCAATGTGATCCGTATCAAAATCCTAATGGTCACCCCCCACCACCAAACAAACGTAATAAAATGTTAACTAAGCTTATCACAAGCTAGAATTATGTGAAGAGGAACTTCAATTGAGAAGTTTCCATTGGTTGTCTTTGGGAAAGCATGTAGGGCCTTTCCTGGATTAATGATTGAAGTGGGAGGGCCAGATTAGGAGGAGGGATACCACCCTTGGGTAGGTAGTCCTGAGTTCTATCAGAAAACAGGGTGAACAGGCTGTGGGGAGCAAGCTAGTAAGCAGCACTCTTCTATGGCCCGTTTCAGCTCCTGCCCTGACTTCCTTCAGTTATGGAGCGTGACCTGTGAGATTTAAGATGAAACCTTTGCTCCGCATATTACTTTTGATCATAGTGTTTGAACACAGTAATAGAAACTACGAAATAGAAAATGAAGGCAGAAATTATTAGCAGGTTTGTGGGATATTGCGTGACAGACCTGCCCATGCTTGGGTGGTATTGTGGAAGGACCTTGGGACTCTGGACTGTGAGAGCTTAGAAGATGGGAGCAGGGTAGATGACGTGTCTTGGCTTGTTCAGTTCCAGAGGAAGTTTGAAGAGTTCCTTACTTTATCAGGGCAGCTCAATATTAAGAATCTGTGGAGTTTGGTCAGCTGAGGCTGTGACTCTAAGAGCCAACAAGTGACCAGATGCACTAAAATGAAATCTTTGCTGCAACAAGTCGATACTGGCCAGTAGGGGTAAAAGAATCAGTTGCGATTATAAAGTGGCCAGCATCACGGAGGTAAACTCTTCTAGAAAATGTTTCCTCGGAATCAAGACAGAAGCTGTGATCCAGAAGGTCCAATGCTATCCTTATGCAGTTGAACTTGGTAATGTATAAGACAGTTCAGATGTGAACTCTCAGAAGCTACTCGGCTTAGCTATCTGCCATTTGCCACCTCCATTCTGTCATCATGGCCTAGTATTCTTCTGAAACCAGAAACCACCAACACCCTTTCTTCTGTAACGTGCCTTGGTCATGTCCATTTTCCACAGCTGATAGGTAAATATAGTTCACAATCAGATTTTAATATCTTACTCTTAAATTTTAAGGAGCAAGTAAATTTGTGGGAACAGACTCTCAAGGAACACTTACAAATATAAAATTATATGTTAAAGACCAAGGAAACAATGAAGGGGACATAGAAATTCACATTATCCAGGCATGGTGGCACATGTCTTAAGCCCAGCACTTGGAAGGCAGGTGAACCTCTGTGAGTTTGAGGCCAGCCTGGTTTACACAGTGAGGTACAGGACAGCCAGGGATATAAAGAGAGTTCCTGTTTCAAAAGCAAAAGTAAACTATGAAACATTAGAGGCTTTTTAAAAAATCTTTTATACCTTGTTTTTTGTTATTTATCTTACATCCTGGCTGTAGTTTGCCCTCCCTCCTCTCAGTTCCACCCTTCCCCACATCCCAATCCACTCCTCTTCCATTTTTGTTCAGGAAAGAGCAGGCAAGCCTTTCAAGGATAACATAGGGTGTATCAGGATGCAATAAGACTAAGCACCTTGCCTTATATTACGGCTGGGCAAGGCAACACAGTATGATGAAGAGGATCCTAAATCCAGTTTAGCATCAAAAACAGCCCCTGCTCCCATTGTTAGGAGTCCCATAAGATCAAAGTACTCAACTATAACATATATGCAAAGGGGCTAGGCAATTCCCCTGCAGGCTCCACAGAGCGCAGGTTGTTGGTTCAGTCTGTGATTCCCTATGAGTCCAGGTTAGTTGATTCTTTGGGTTTTGTGTTGTCCTTGACCCCTCTTCTGCAGGATTCCCTGGGTTAATCCTAATTTTTGGCTGTGGGTTTGCATGTTTTCATCAGTTGCTGGATGAAGCCTCTCAGATAATCTTATTCTTTTTCAAAACAGTACAATTGTAAAGAGTTCTGTACACTGCATTTATTTTTCTCAGAGATGGGGTCTTAGTGGGCTCTAAGTGGGTTGGCTTTAAATTTTGGATCCTCTTCAGATGTTTAAGAGGCTTGATTTATAGGCGTGGGTCAAATATAGTCCTTTTATTATTACAAATTACTGTTACATATAACATACGTATTTTTCTCTGTGAAGCCCTGGCTATCTTGACAAATTGGTCTTGAACTCAGAGATCTGTCTGCCTCTTTCTTCCTTCCGAGTACTGGGATTAAAGGTGTGTGCCAACACTATCTGGCATCCTTATCTACAAAGCCAAGCTCCTGGACAGCCAGGGTTGCACAGAGAAAGCAAAGCCTGTCTGGGAAAACCAAAGTTTATGGTAAAAAGCTTTTTTTCCCACCTGCTCTTTAGATGGATGGGCTTTTCCTTTTGCTCAAGTACTCCAACCTCAGCCTCCTGAGATGCTGGGACCGAATCTGGCCCTGCTAAAGCTACATTTCTTTTTGCCACAGGATGGCACTATCCACATAAACTTTTATAATAGTTAACATTTGTTGAGTACTGAACATTCCTAAAACTGCTTAAATCACTAATATTTATAATTTGCATTAAAAGTGCAAACTACATTATGTAGGTTCCATTACCCTGTTTCAAACATGGGAAAAATGAGGAGTAAGTTTATGAAGTCATATCTGAGACTGAAAGCCATGCATTCTAGCTCCAAAGCTCATATTGCTTCTAATTATACAAAACTAAGACTCAATGAATTTAGGTTCTTGGGAATGTTTTGTTTTTCTTCTTACAAAATTATCTCAGCTTTCATTTTCTTTTGAGATGTGTGAACACTGACAAGATGAATATAAACGCACCATATGACAAAAATAATCAACAACCACAACTAACATTAAGATCAGTATTAAGGAAAGAGATTTAGTGTGTTACAGCAATAATTCCAACAATTCTACAGCATAATAACCATATATTAAATCTGAAGAGCATTAAGTAAAAAGGCCTGAGACTCAGACACAAACACAATTGCTAAAAAAAATATATTCATTTGATATGCTTGTAGTTACTCCATGAAGATGACATCGAAGGACTGAATAGAAACGTATGAAATCATTTGTTCATTTATTCAGTAATGTTGTCAAATTCAGTATTCTATACACTATGTTTATTCTATTTTTGTTCTATTAGATTACATATTTATAAAAATAGTCAACTTATTTTTATGAAGGAATTAAATATTTCTGAAAAAGAATCATTCTATTACTGCTCTCTAGCAATAACCCTGAAGACATTCTTTCCAATCAACCAGCTGCTTCAGCACAATTAGCAGCACAGTGCCAGCTTCTAAAGCCCGACTTTACAGGGTTCCCTTCCAGAGAGCACCACTTCACTGTTACATATGATACAAACAATATTTTTATAATTAGCACATTTCTCTTTGATACAGAACATTTTTTACCCTTCTCAGCAATCACACAAATAGATTAGAAATGTAACCTTCAAAAGGCACACACATTTACACTTTCAATTCTTTATTGTCTTAAAATTGTACAGGTCCTTTACAATACAGCATTTTGTTATTTAAATGACCTCTAAATGTTAATGTACAATGAATAGCTTTAGGAGTTTATCAATATGATTATTTGAAACAGTTCTAAGATGCTGAGACGTTTGAGTCCTGCACTTGAAAATCTCAGTGGTGCAGACTCTCCCTTCCCCAGAAGAACGATGGGCTGCCTGGAGAGTGCTTCTGAAGATTGCTCATCATTTAGGCTGATCTTAAAGTCAGTCAAATTACACTGTTGTTTAATTTTTGAAACATCAAAGGGGATTTAAAAAAAATTAAAGAATTTGCGTTAGCAGTCTTCTGAGGCAAACTCAAAATTACGATTATCTGCATGCAGTAACACTCCTCTTTAAATAGTTTGGAAGGATTTATACATTTTATAAAGTACATGTTAAAGAGTGAAAGGACTCTTGAGTTCACAAGAGAAAAGATGCTGGTAACGACAAACATTCAGCTAATGTTTATTAACAGGCAATTAATGAGGCTAGTCGCAGGCCACAGTGCAGGCTCCGCCCTTGAAGAACATTAACTAGTTTGGTCCGCGTTTCTAGTTATTTGGGTGGAAACAAAACCAAACCACTTTGATTCAGCCAAGAATTTTGATGAATTTATTGTTCTTTAAGATGTATCCACTTAAATGTGCAGATCACCAATGAAGTATACTGTTGTGTTGACTTTCGTTTAAAAAAAAAAAAAAGGATGGCCAGTTGTTTTGGAGTGATTTATTAGCACTGGAGGACAAATCAGAAAATGGTATCAGATGTAGATTTCTTCTGTGGCTATACTTTCTTATTCCATGACACAGCTTTCACCCTGTAAAACTTTGTCCCCAAAGGAACTTTAAATCTGTTTTGTGCCTAGGAAGGAAAGAAAAAGAAAATGGAATCATTGAATGACTAAATCAACTTATACAAGTTCCCTTCAACCACACTGCTTACTGCTAGAATATTGGAGAGGGGCGTAAAGTTGAATCTTCACTTTGTATCAGACTACAAAGAATATGCTCTTGACCAGGTAACTAACATTGGCATGGAGGGTGGGAAGGTGCTATAGCTACCCCTCCTCTTTCTAATGCAGTCTTACCATATACCCTTGATGCCCTGCATTCACTATGCCCATTAGACTGACTTCAAATTTGCAGACTCCCAAAGGTTAGGATTACAGGCATATATATTCATAACCCAGAATGGCTTAAAACTATTGATCCTTCTGTCTCTGCCGTGGCTTCTTAATTGCTATGTTTACAGTGTACTACCAATCCTGGCTTGTTAATTTCAGTTTAACCTCCAAACCTGAGAGCATTTTTCATCAATGGGGTAGCATATGGCAATGAGTAAAGACCAACTCTATACACAGAATTCACTTTGGCTTGCAGTTATGCAATGTGCTTTCAACTTGAGTTACACTAGCTGTTCTGCTTTGTTGGTGAATGGAATGTTTGTAATCTATCTCTAAACACAATAGCAATACTTACAAGATTTCTGGCTTAAACTAAATTTAATAAAACTCAAGTTCTAATTAAACTTAGCAAAAAATCTCAAAATACTAGTAACTATTTCCATACAATAAAATCCCTAGGTCACAGGGTATAGTTACAGGGTATAAATATAGTTAAAAGGTATAGTTTTTACCTTTTTGGCTTGACAATATTCCTTTTCCATTACTTTTCCAAGGACCCAGGGTCTTCGAGATGCACCTGAAGCTAGTGAATAAATTGTTAATTTACTTTTCAAAGTTCACGGGAAAAAAAGAACTGCAGAATCAAAATAGTACCCGTGTTCTCAAGAACATGTGATACTCTAAGAAGCATTGAAACAATCTGGTGCACTTTCCAACATGCAAATATACAGGTGCTACTCCCTCAAGGAACACTAGCAAACTAAGTGGACATCATGAGCAAATAATAAACTCGACACTGCCACCTACTGAAGGAACTATTATGATGATCTCTACTTCTCAAAGTGGTAAAATACCATTCTAGGGTCTAAGTGAAAACAGGTTTCTGTCCTCCAGTGTGGATTGGAACCTGCAACCACAGTGCCTAGCACAGCAATGTCAAGACGATTGGGATTCAGTAAGCAATTAATAATGAAAAACCAAATTAAATCCTGAAGTGGATTTCCTGTGCCGAGAGACCAAGAATGGTGGAGGCAAGCCCTTTCTTTCAGAATTATAGTAGTTGAGCACATTTTCAGATTTACATGTTTAGAAATACACATAGGAAATAACATAAATTAACCATATGCTAATTGTCAACAGAATGAATATGAGAATTCTTAGTTTTATCATGTTTGAATATGTATACCCTTTGATCAGTTGATCTGCTGTAGAGCACTACAATCAATTTTAGATTTATTAGGTCCATAAAACTTTTGTAACTAATGTAGATTTTGTAACAAAAAGTGAACAATTTTTCCTCCAAATGACTTAATTTGTGTATATAACAAACAACATGAGAATATATCCTCCACTCAAGATTACTATTTTAGAACTGTATGTGACACTTACCTCCCTCACCTGGTTTGAGATCCAGGGCAGGAAGAGACTCCGAATGCAGAAAATACAAAGTAGGACTAACAGTAAACAACACATAATTGTCATGCCGTTCATCTAGGATGATGAGAACCAAATCTCCCACCTGAAAACTAAGGATAGGAAGGTTACTGTCCTAGAGAGAGTTTATCACATGTGATACAAAGTTGATAGTGTCCAGCTGGCTCTGAATCTGTGGGTTCTATATCCACCAGATTCAGCTGTCCAGGTGTAACTGCTATGGAAAGAGGTCAGTCTCTGCTGACCATGGAGATGCTCACACAATTTCCCTTTGTCAATATACCATGTGGTACAGGTTAAAACTATTTGTACTTCATTTGCATTAGGTGGTACAAGCAATCTAGAGATGATTTAAAGTAGATAGGATGCGCAAACAGGGCACACACAAATACTGTACAATAAAATAGAAGGGACTGGAGAGGGTGGGAAGCTGTCACAAAGGGCAGAGGAATCTTTTCACAGATTTGTTGTCCTGAGTTCAATTCCCAGAACCCAATGGTGGGGGAAATCTGCAGACTGTTCCCTGACCTTCACATACATCCTGTGATGCACACCCACTGGGATGACTTGAGGATCCCCATTAAGTCCCTTTCATGTAATTGTATAGATGTTAAAATCAACAGCCAGAAACTTTTAAAAACAAAAAATTTTCTTAATAAAATTTTTTTTATCTAATTAAAGGAAAGAAAAGAAAAAGACCACATTGTACTAGGTAGGAGAAATATTTAGCCATGGGATAAAGATTATGGAGGGATCCTCCATAATCTTTCATTTTATACAAAGAAAACACCCTGACACTCTTCACTCTAAAAGAAAGAGCAACTGAATTAAGTCCATGTGTTCAGTTAGGCCTCAGAAAGCCTTAGTATAAACCTTAAAGAACATATGAAAAAGAAGTTGCAACTGCTTACATGCACTTACTAGTGTCTACCTCTCAAATTGTGCTCAAAATATTAATGGGTTCTGGAGAGAGCCTCAGATTTTAGTTGTCAGGGTTATCTTATGTGTTAGGTTCTCTACCTGACATAATCAGTTATCAAGCTTTTTTCCCCTTCCCTTTGCTTGTTGTGAGCCTAGTCCTTTATGGTTGAGCCATCTCTCCTGTCCTCTTTTCCTATTTTTGAGACAGGCTCTTGTATGTGATCCAGGCTGATCTTTCACTTGCAGGCAACTAACTCTGGACTTCACTTTCTCAGCACAAAGGCGACAGGCGATGACACAAGCAATGGTGTAAAAGAGTTTGAGACACTGCTGCGATGGTGGGGTAAGCGCTGTTTGAGTGAACTACAAAAGCTAATATATTACAGAGAGGTAAAGGGTCTTCTGAGCCAGTTATATTAAGCTCATCTCTCATCTTCCGAATACCAATGATTTGGTGCACAGCTAGTTAAGCACAGAGAGCCATTCTGACATTTCATCACTAACAGAAGATAAAACTGAGATGTTAGGGCCAGAAAAGATATATAAGAACCATAAAAAAGTAAACTAACAAAAAAATCTCAAACCAATTAACAACAAAAATCTATTGTAAGTACAATAAAGGTCTTCACAAATATTTAATTCAGAAGCTGGGCACTAGGACCCACTCCTTTCATCCTAATATTTGAGGCAACAATTCAAGATGGTGTGTGTCAGACCAGCCTGGGCTACAAGGTAACACTTTGTCTTACCTTGTAAAAATAAATAAATAAATGTTTAAAAGTTCAACAATTCTTGAACAACAGGCCAGGCTTCATGAGCAGCTATGATGCTTTTCTTTGTTACTCTGAAGGTCCTGTCAGACAACCCACAGGAGAAACAACGACTGTAATAGGTTGGGTTAATTTGTAGCAGAGAAGCTATAATGTCAAATGAGGACTAAGAAAGTTGTTTTCAGAGTAGATGGCAGCTCAGGCACTAGCCAGTACAAGAAATTCTGCAAGCATTTTTGTGTCAATGACATAACTCTAATGGAATGACCCAGAACACAGTGCGCGGGGCTCCAGGATAACTGTGAAAACCTTTGTTTTCCAATGAGCTTTTACACAAGATACTCAGCATGGGCTAAATGATCATTGTGATGACAATGTCTTCATTAACCAATAAAACTAACAAAATAAAAATTAAATACTTACTCTCGAATGGCTATTTTTTCAGAATGCCTTGAAGACACTGAGGACATGCTCTGAGACATCTGGGACAAAAGAAGGAATCATGCATGAGCAGCACACAGCTAAAATACCATACTCGTCAGAAATGTCTGGTCACACATTTCAATCTGTGTTCAAGCTGAAAAGACCATACTTAAGTAGTATTTACATTCAGGAATAATTCAACAATGAAATCTGAACTTGGTGTACTAACTTCATTCATTCCCTTCCAAATACTATCTGATACAGAGCAGGGCATAGAGAACGAGGGAGTTTACTATCTGACTAGGAAGGCCTAACAGCTTGCAGAGATTTGATAAAATTAACCAGAAAAATGACATATATTCTATCAGTGAAGTTCAGTCTTACACAGGCTCACTCTATACATAAGGCTCTAAGTGTGGAGAACAACATATAAATACTTCTGTGTGAAGTAAGTGGGAAAGCACACTTCTCTAGAAACCAGGTATGGATGCATGAGCTAGCTCTCTGGGTCACGTGGGAGTATCTCTGTTTCTCTTGTTACTACTATCCTACATGCTAGAACAAAGCAGCTTAAAAATGGTTCTTAAACCCTATTGCCCTATGAAAACAAAACAACAAAATATTAGTAAAAATCTTGGCCAAATGGGGCTTATTTTCCCTTGGGGACACTGTATTTAAAAATGTATTGGATAACATCTTTAAAGCCTTATTAACTTATAGTCTATAGGTATAGAACATCTAATTTTTGTTGTTTGTGTGATGGCAAAAGAAAAAAAGGAGAGGCTGGCAATGGTGGTAAAAGCCTTGCTGGAATTCCTAAATTCTGGAGTTAGGACTATGTACTTCATGCAACTAGAAAGAAATCCTGTCTCAAAAACAAAGGAAAAAGAAAGGGGATGCTTCACTACTACATTTACTTTTGTTTCTTGACATATCAGAGTTTCTCTATGTAGCCCCAGCTTTCCTGAAACTTGCTCTGAAGACCAGGTTGGCCTTGAACTCACAGAGGTACACCTGCCTCTCTCTGCCTTCCAAGCAGGGATTACATGGACCAGTTCATTGTTTCTGAGACACCTTCTATCTGTATAGCCCCAGGTGAACTGACACTTTCTATGTAAACTAGGCTGGCCCAAAACTCAGAGATTTGCCTCCCTCTGCCTTCTGAGTGCTAGAATTATGGTGTGTGTCACGACAGTTGGCTCACTGTTATTTATTAAAATAATCAACTGCAGGGGCCAGTAAAAATGGTTAATTGGTAAAAGTGCTTGTCGCATAATCCTTGGGACCATCATGGTGGAAGGAGAGAACCAACTTCTAAAAGTTAACCTTGTACATCCATGTATGTATTGTAATATGTGTGAAAGTGTGAAAAAAAGTATCTTCCCCTTACCAAAACATCAAACGTAAGACTAAACTATTTGCTTCCTTTAAAATATGCAATAATCAGAAAATTGTTTTAAGTGCAAGGAACATAATCTAATTTAGGGGGAAATAAGGTACTTGCTGTATTAAAAATCATTAAAATATGATTGTCTGTAGAGTGGGCTGCCAGAGGAATTAAAGTCACAAGGGCATAGCCAGCTATCTTCACATACAAGATTCATCAGAGTAAATATGTTAAAAAGCACTCCTAACTCACTGAATTATAAGCACAAACATAAATAAGGAACTCCAAGAAATATAGTTTTCTTAATAAATTACTATATTCTTTTTCATTTTTCCATCTAAATATTCTAGTAAGGTCTACTTGGTTAAATTTCCATGAGGATTATTTTCAAGTCAAGAAAAACAGGATGGGGCTGGAGAGATTGCTCAGTGGTTAAGAGCACTGATTGCTTTTCCAGAGGATGTGGGTTCAGTGCCAATATCTACATGGTGGGTCACAACTACCCACAGGCACACACAAGGTATACATACATAAAATGTGGGCGAAACATTCATACATACATCTGCAAAAAACATACATACATACATACATCTGTGGGGTAATTCTACAACCAAGCATAACTCTGACCTGACTTCACTGAGGACCAATGTCCAAATGGTTTTACAAACACTAAATATATCATATACATTCTGGGCTGGCAAGATGGCATAGCAGGTTGAAGGCACTTGCCACCAAGCCTGATGACCTGAGTTCAATCCCCAGGCCCAATGGTCACAAGAACTTATTTTGTGAAGTTGTCCTCTGATTTCCATACTCATACCATGGTGGCACACATGTTCCCTTCCTGTTTAAGTGTTTTTTAAAAATTGGTGGAAGATGTCTATAACATAATAGAAACTGAGGGCTGGAGAGATAGCTCAGAGGTTAAGAGCACTGGTTGCTCGTCCAGAGGCCCTGAGTTCAATTCCCAGCAACCACATGGTGACTCACAACCATCTGTAATAATATCTGGTGCCCTCTTCTAGGCATACAGGCAGGCAGAACATTGTATACATAATAAATAAATACATTAAAAAAATAGAAACTGAACATTTTCGAAAAAGACATAATCAGAGACTCTTACCAGCCTCTGATTTAACCGCTTGTTTTCTTCTTCTTTCAGCTGCAACGTCTGCAGGGAGAGAGGGAGAGAGGGAGGGAGGGAGGGAGAGAGAAAGAGAGAGAGAGAGAGAGAGA